>VXBW01004976.1:700822-718476 GCA_013400375.1 Thinocorus orbignyianus
TCCCCTAAAATGTCTATAAAAATGTTTGTTGTTTTTTTTTATTTTTATTTTTATTTAGATCCCCAATATTGGAAAAGAAAATATGCCTGTGTACTTGGCTGCAGCCTGTTAAACAGGCACTTCCCCTAAGCCTCCATTGTTCTTCTAAGGTCTTCTGATATTTTCTTTGAAGATATTTTATCTCTGCCCTTGCCTCATTTCTGACTGCTCTTGCCATCAGCCCTTTGTCTTTAGTTCCTTATAATATAAATATATATATATANAACAGCTAGAAGTTGTCAAGGCTTCCAGAGGCTGGCCCATTTCCCCTATAGAGGCATAAGGAAAGTTCTTTGGGAGCAAACCTAACTCATCTGCTCACTGACTTTTGCAGCATTAGGTAGCAGTTCAACTGTGATGAATTAAAATCTGCTTCAAAGACATTAGCACTCCTTTTAAGCTCCTCTGAGAGAAAAGTCACAATTCCTTATTGCAATGTTTCCAACTTCCAGGCTGCTTCAAAACACTAATGACAGAAAACAACCTGACATATAATTCTGACTGGTAAAAGGTGAGTAGGAGTCTGGCAATTTTTTCATTCTACAGCTGGAGAGCTTAAGAATAGAAATTCGGGGGGGGCAAGAGGGGTAGGGGTGGGTGGGGAATAAAAGAGAAGTTGGCACATACAGAACTAATAAGCTTTACTATCTATTTCTCAGAAGAATGGGAAAAAAACACCATCAGTGTTACCATGAATAAGTAAGAGTGAAGGTAGGAGAAATAAAGAAAAAGCACCCCTTCCCCACTCCCAGATCAACTAATTTCAATGCTAACTGTTCCCAGGCTTTCTGCTTTGCCACAAATGTTGGCTGTGCTGGGGGATCAGAGCAGCAAGCCCTGGTGCAGCCGTTCTGAGAAGCAGCTGTGAACGCCAGGGGTTGGTCCGTGATGGGAAGGAGCTATCTGACATCAAAGCAGCTGTGTCCTGCTGTGCAGTCATTTCATTCCAACTAGTTTGCTGTTCCTTGTATTTCCCAGGTAAATATCTGAGGTTCTTCTAGACTTATTTTTATCCTTCAGGAACTTAAGTGGAGAGACCATTAAAACTAATGATCTAAAATCTGGACTACAGATGCTTTTATATCTTAATAGATGCATAATGGTAAAAATTACAAAGAGTTTTCCCTGCCCTTTGGCAGACACTTGGGTGAAACCTTGTTGGCTGTACCAGTTTAGGGCTTACACATTGTACAGTGCAAATGCAGTTTGTTTGTATGCATCTACGTACATTGAGCACTTGGCATCAGACATGATGAGCTTAGAGTATCGCTTCATCAAAAGCAAGCCCCAAAACCTGTGATTCCCCAGTGCCATAAACTGTTCATAACCACTTTTTGACATTTTCCAGCCTTGCTGCACAAAAGAAAACAAGTTATATTACATGCTTCCAATTCATTATTGCAGACAATCTTTTTTTTTACACCTTTGTTTTTCAAGATTTATCAGGAAGAGATTCTAAAATTCAAGGCCTCTGTCTGATTTCTGCAGAACATTCTGTTTTTTTACTGAGAATGCAGCATAAGTCAAAATACTTCCCTTAGTTCTAAAAAGCTGCTGTAGTGACTCATGATGATTATAGTTTAAGAGCACTGCTCTCCTTTCTGGACAAGTTTATCTGTCAGCATACCAGTGTCCATAGTCAAAGATGCTCAACCAATGTCACCCAAGCTATTTCTGATGGTGAGTATCAGGGCTATAGCATGGAGGCAAGGACGGAGCTGGAGTGCACGCAACTGAGGAGGAAGGGAGAGGATTGCATCAAGGAGTTTTCAGGACAAACATGGTCTTCTTCCACACCCACTGTCCATTTTCCAATAAAATCCTTGTCCTAGTTTGAGTTTAGAGGATGATTGTCCATGTGTTGAAAGAGGAAAAGAAAGAACAGGAATCATCTGCCAAAATCATTATGAGAGTCTATGCTGCACTGTCTGCCCATAAGTCCAGGATGCCCATTTCAGCTCAGCCCTGGGCTTTCAGTTCCTTCTTGCTCTCTGTGATAGGAGGGTACCAGGCTCTAACTGTCTCTGGCCCTGACACTTAGATGAACCAAAGCCTTCAGATGTATGCTCTACCTTGTACTAGCCCTGTCTTTAGTGCTGTCTACTGTATGGACTTGGGAGTCCAATCTTGTTGTAGCCCAGTCTCCAGTCCTGTCCCTTGCTCCATCATCTTCTACTCAGGACTGAAAACACTGAATGGACTCTGGCTATGGTTCATCATTTGCCATGTCTGAGGCTGCCAGTGGACACTGTTACCAGCACCCAACTCTGTCCACCATATCAAGACCCTGAGAGGTTCTGGTCCATTAGTGGTGTCACTGCCTGCACAAGGATCACCCTCAGATCCAATCTCTCTCCACCTTAGAGAACAGTCATTCTTCCCCTCTTCCTGCCAGTGAACCACACTTGATTTTGTTCCATCTTTATACATTGGAGTACCTCATGGGATCACAGACACCAATTAAGGTATCTTCCTTCCATATAGTAATATAAAACGGGTATAAATACTGAGTGAGAAGCTTTATAATTGCTCTCAAAACTCCTCTTTCTGAAAGGTTGCACTGAAAACACTCAAAAAAAAAAGTGAAAACACTCAATCTGTCTGAGATTACAGAAAACCAGGAACAACATATCTGAAGGAAGAAAATTATTTAGAACCTGTAGGCCAGCATATCTTTACAACTGTTCAGTGTCAATATGTGCTATTCTGCTGTTTGCATAACATGAGAGGAGGAAAAACTTTTTCATAACATAATAGTACATCAAGGTTGGCTTAAGTATTCTAGTATGGGAAGAAGGGAAGCCTTTAGAAGACTACCTGGCAGGGGGAGACATGGACAGTTAAGCTGTTGTTAGCATACAACACTACTGTGGGGAGTCATCATCAGTTTTCCTGACATACATGAGCTGAGATTTCCAATATCGAGAAACCACACTGCCCACTGGGAAGGAAAACAAACAACATGTTTTGTTCTAGCATTTGTTAAATCCTAAATTAGGCAATAACAACAGAGCACGCGTGTGAAAAATTTGGCACAACCTCCACACATGGCAGGAGGCTGAGAGAGTACTGAAGTATAGCAATGGCTGTTAGCACTGTGATAGGGCTCCTGTCATCTTCAGGGATGTGGAATTTTTAAATTACATGCAAGACAAAAAGGGCATTTGTATCTGGACACCCTCATGGGCTAGTAAAACTTCACATTTTGGAAATGCACATTGCCTCAGCTACAAAAGGAGTTCATGGAACTGTCCAGAAGAACTGAGCTGTCCTGGTCTGTTGCTTCTGGACCTACTGTGACTTACTCTAATCAAAAAACCAAAGAAACAGAACAACACTGGGATAAAGATAGAGTACTTCTTTGATAAAATGCTTCTTTGAACTATTGACGTCTCTTTCTAGATGCCGCTGCTGCATCTGAGAGGCAACCTACACTTCAAAACATTGATTCTTATCAGATGTATTTATATTTCATCCTTATCCTTGGCAATTATATCAGAAGTAGAGTTATCCCAAGAAACCTCTGATTTGGAGGCAAGAGAAGTATAAATATAATGTGTACACACAAACTGTTCCTTTCCCAGCCTTGAAGCTCCTTCTACACGCTCTGCTGCATACTGAGGAGACTGTTGAAAAGTCAGAGAGTGTCTAAGTTGGAGGGTCACTTTTGCAGCCCCATCAGGGAAATAATTAAATGTATCCTGTGTATCCTGATGCTCAAGGGATTTACTCTTTAATACAGTTTTAAGGTCTTGAAGAATGCACGACACTCAAAGCTGGGGAGTATGCCTACTGAATCAAGTTAGAGAAACAAAAAGACAGGATTTTGTACTATTTCAAACAAACAAATAAAACTGAAGAGGTCATGTATTACTTTATCAAAGATAGATGACTACACAGGAGACAAAAATATCTTTATTTTGTTCTGGAGATGGAAGGACAAAAGTTATTTTATGGTGGAGGAAGAGAAATAGAAGGTACAGAATGACAAAGAGCAAAAGTACCTGAAGGTTGACCCCTAAAAAATAGACTAATGGAAACATCTGTTAGCCAGAGAGAAACATGCTTATGGCAGGCAGTGCTTCATTTGAGTTGTTGAAAACTGGGCAAATCAGAACAAGGAGTCAATCTTGTATAAGCAGAGAGATAGATGAGGTTACTGAATTACAAAACTTTCCTTTCAGTCTTATCTCTAGCTTGAAAACATGACAGGCAGTCAGGAATGAAGCTGTAGAACAATACATGCTAAGTTTCATTGTCTTCAGGAGGATGCATGTGGGATTGATTTTGTATTTGGCAACTGGAAACAGAAACTCTTTTATTCAAAGACAGGAAATAAAGAGAATGGATGATTTTTTGATTGCAGCTGAGTCAGAAAAGTCTCTCGATCTCAGTCAAAACAGACCTGTTAAAGGCACTGCAATAACTGCTGCCACAGTTGGTAAAAGCCTGGTAACAAGTTCAGCTCATCTTGCTGCCAGTCTGAGTTTCATCCTTAGATGTATTTTGTTATCCAGTTTAGTCATAGAGGACTTCAGGACTTAACCCTGTGGGCTCACACTGTACATCATTACGGACTGAAGAAGAATGAATAGTTTGGGCTGAGCTATTGTTTCTGCCAACTGAAACTCAATCATCACAGTCTCCTTAATCTTTTACAATAGTGAACTTTGTTGAACTATTTGTTTTGTCTGGATTTCTCTGTCCCTGGTCTGATTGGGGTAGATCAAGGAGACTGCTCCAGACTTGCAAAGAGAGTTGGAAGCTCCTCCCTGTACTGGGGAAGACCCTGATGATGTTTCCACCATGGTGGATGGCACACCAACTTGTCACCACGCATGAGCTTCTATCAGCAAGAGACCCAGAAAGAGGCAGAGTCAAGTAAAAGATATTCCAGGCCAAACAGACCATTCATAGACACAGCTTCAAGCAGCTCTGACAGATCCCAGGAGAGTGAGGAGCAGGAAAGCATTCTTCAGAAGTACAAATTTCTCCTAGCTATATGTCATGGAGCGTTCAACCAAGATACCCCCTTGATCCTGCCTTCTTTGTGTGGTGGTACTTCACTCAGACAACTCCCACTCTACTTCTGTGTTCCCAGGTCTTTGTAAGGGCAGTCAACTTTCCTACTCTAATTGCTCCTCTTAGTACCCAGGGGCCTCTTGTCCTTTCAGCAGTCTCATTTCTCTGGATAGAGAAACATCACTCTTTTTTTCCTTAGAAGTATGAGGCAGAAATGCAAAAACTCCTCCATTCTCCCCAGACACTTAATTAATCCTCATAGCCCACTTCCCAGCACTTAAGTGTAGCTTTCACCTCCAACTCATCAAGCTGCGGAGGAGCTATCTAAGTTCAGATCTCATTTAGCTAAAGAGTCTCTTGAGTGTGTCCTCTGCCTTGGCAGTTGAGATCCTAACCACCAGCCCTCCTCAAATAAATGGGAGAATTTAGCTCTGACACGGATAATGATCTTTTGTTTTTCTAGTCTGCTGACTTGAAACTCTGCCTGGATCCCACAGCTCTGTTGAAACCACCTGTTTTCAGCCTAGATCATTCTGCACATTTACTGCTCATCCAACTACAGTGATTATTATTCTGCATTAGAAATATTCATTTGCATTTCACTCTCTTCATTGCAGTGAAATCAAAGGCCTAGTACAATAGAGCTGTAGCCTTCCAAATTGCTGTGGGGACAGCAAACACCTCTGATGTTAAAGAGTGTATTATTTGGAAGATGTTGCAGGTATATATCATCCCTGTTGTTTTTACCAAGTTTAATGGCACGAACCATACAAATTGTACTATCTCCAACCCATCCAGCATTCCTCTGGATGCACTGTACTTTTAGGGGGAAAAAAGCATAAAGGTCATTCTGTTTTTCTCAGCTACTCTAATACAAATGGAAAATTTGTGAGAGTGCCCAGCAGGTTTTCCTACATCCAAAGGACTCAGAGAGTGAAGCAATTTCAAATAAGATATTATCAAAATCATCTTGGTAATCCTGACTAAATGTAAAACGTGGATCAAGTCCTTAGGTGAATGAAGCCTGTGTGTCAAGGAGCAGAGTGAATGACATTGTGGTATCCCCCTACAATTCCTGGTAGTAACTACTTCAGCATGAAGTATGATCGCATGTAGTTGGGAAAGTGTGGAGCCACTCTGTATGGATCCGTCTCATGCTCCTGTTCAAGCAGTTCTTTGAATAAATGGTTCCAGATGCAGTGTGTCAGACAAAGATTCTCAACACCTCTGTGGTGAGGGGTCCACAAGACATCTAAAGACATAGCTTCAAATCCTGCTCTGCATCAGACAGAACAGGAGTTGGAAGATTGATTTCCCTTATTTCAGATGACTATCTAAACCAATAGATCTCTGCTAGAAGTACCTTTGAAAGCCTTTCTCATTTCAACAAGAAACGCCAACAATTCTTTTCATTGTAGGATTTTGTGGGAAAAAATATTTTGGTCAAACATGCCTGAGTATGCTATGACTAGAACTGAGTAAAACTCTAGCACTATTCTTTGGTGTTGTCTCAGGTCCCTGCCTTGGGCCATAGATGTCATATCATTCTCTGATATTTCCTCACTAACAATTCTCCTTTCAGTAGTTTGAACCACACCTTCTTCAAATTACTCTCCTAAAAGAAAAAAGGGTGGTAGTATAGAGCTTTTCCTTTGGGCTCTTCACTTCATGTAACATGGCACAAGTGCATGCTGCTGCTCTCCTCTCATGAGTCTCTTAACACTGGCATCTCCCAAGGGACAAAGCTCTTCTCAAGCTGTCACCACCTCTGTCTTCCCAGGTCCTATCACTGTTGTTCTCTTTCTCTCCTTTTCTGGACTCATGCTATAATAATTGTTTGACTCAGGAGACTGTTGGTGTGATAATTTCCCTGTGTACTTCAGTCTCAACACACCATCAACTTCTGAAAGCCATGACGAAAAAAAAGGAACATCCATCTCATGATCCTGGGGCTAAGAGTTTATTGGGAATGCACTTCCTCAATAAACCTCATCTGTGGGAAACATCATTCTATATTATAAAGGAGAAGGCAAAATGAAAGTTTTATCCTAGATTGAGATTTACCCTGGTTGGTCATTCCCTGAGTGTCCTCAGCTGGTCTATAGCAAGGAGCCAGGCTGAAACACAGATGCACAAGTCACAGGCATTCCCTGATGTCACACTTTACGGGGAAAATAGCTCTCCTTGCTATTTTGCAAAGAAGCAGTAAGAATGCTGCAGTGACCTACCTTTGAAGTGTCCTTTTGTCTGGTTACAGGCACTGTCTGCATGGAAGTTCCGTTCCGCAGTGTCCAAGTAAATGAGTTTCAGAACACAGACTGTCAGTAACAGCATCAATCAGTCACTGATATTGCTGTCAGAATTTTGTAGCTTCAGGCATCTGAAGTTCAGCATTGCTCTGATACCCCATGGCTATATAAAAATAAGTTGGGAGACAAGTTGGCAAGGTGGAATAGATTTACTCTTTGTGTGAAAATAGTCCTTCCCAGGAGAGTGCAGCAAAGATGCTTGCAAGCATTTCTGCATTGAGAAGCCCAGAACAGATGCCGGTGGAGCAGCTTAGGAGCGAATGAGTTCAGAAGAGCTAGAGGATTCAGCACTGCCATTCAGCGGCCTTGGTTTTCTGCTGTTCCCAAGGAACCCTTACAGCAAATGCAAGGTATGAGAGAGAGGTCCAGCTGAATGGTCTTACATTCTACTACACCACTATTCTATGATACAGTAAGAAATAAAATACATACGGACACATGCCTCACCCCAAAGGGTGAATGCTGCCTTCTGGGGATTAGTCTCCTTCCAGGGATGGGCGACTCTGTTGGGTCTGGAGCTATGCCAAACACAGACTGGAGAGAAGCAGTTGGACCTCTGCCAGCCTCTCTCTTTGCTGAGTCAAGAGAGTCTCAGCAGAATGAGAACGTGGCCTTGTATGTTCAGCTCATACAAAACACTGAGGTCTGCAAAAATTCAAAGCATTATGAGAGTAAATGTACAAAAGCATCTATGACTGAGCTATTGAAATAATGAAAGATGAATAGCTATATTTCAACAGTTAATAGCCCATCAAGGATAAAAAAAGAATTCCTCCTGGTGCTGCAGAAATTGTTAAAATTGAGCTGCTAGAAGCTGACATTTCTTTAAAAGGAAATTCTTAACTTGTCCCCTTCCCATACTGCTCTTTGTACAATTTAAATTAACACAGAGTAAATGAAATGCAAAGGTGAACATGAGTCAAGAATACATTATACAAAAAGTTTACATATGGTGATGACAAGTGTCATCACATCTAAGAAAATCCACCGCATTCTTCAGAAAATTACTAATGCAGTTTGAATGCCCTCTTTCTTTAGTGAAATATGCATCAGTCAGATAGAAATACCTAAATAGCCATCTCTACAGTTATAAAGCACTAATGATTGCTTTGTAATGCTTTATTTTTTTACCATTCTTATAATACTGTTCTTTAATTTTTTTAGGAGACAACATACGAAGGCAAAGCCTAAATGCAGCCAAATAAGCGATCCTTTCAAACTTTTCTGCTGGATTATATTTTCAACATCTCAGATCACACCTTTCTTAACTGTTTCTGGAGCGTTCAATATTTCTTGATGTGCAGTTCCCAAAACTGGTGTCCAGCCCCTGAGGGCACCAACAGCTCTTTACTGTCCCTGGTCCACCTCTCCCAGGGCTAGCTCCACATCTGCCCGTGGCCTATGACCCCATCACAACCCATGTCAGGGCCATCAGTCCCTGCCCCGGTGATGCCCTATGATGCCAGTCCCCAGACCTGCAGGCTGATGTCTCAACTATAGCCTGTCTTCATCCCCACAGAGGTGCCTGGTGACCTGGGCTGGGGCTGTGTAGCCTCGCCAGGGAAGTGTCCCCTGTCTCCATCCCCAGAGGGTCCTCAGCCCATTCTGTGCCCTTACAAATGGACAGGGTCCAGCTACGACCTTACCAGTATTGAACAGAGTGGAAGGGTTATTTCACAAGTCTTAAAAGACTACCTTTCTGCTTATGCACCACAATGTTTATTTTTCCTGCAACAGCATGACATTGTTGGCTCAATTTCAATAACCCCCAGATCATTTCTTGCAGATCTGTTATTTAAGCAGCTGTTCCCCATCATGTGCTAGTGTAACCAATTATTTCTGCTTATATACAGTACCTTCCACTTGCCCCTAGTGAATTGCATCTTCTGTTCTTTTCTTTGTTTTTCTAGACCATGTCTTGAATTAGCCAAAATTATTTTTAAATCTGTACCCTTCAACTACTGGTGTTCCTGCTTGGCCTGGAACTTAGTGAGAACAGCACTTACTCCATCATTCAGACTTTTACCCCTGGTAGATATTTTAAAGTCCAAATAATGCAATGCTACAGAATTCTAAAAATGTCAGTGATCTGTGAATATAGACAAAACGGTCCACCAGGCTGTTTATTAAGAGTTCCCAATTTTAGCTGGAAAAAATATACAAGCTGAATGATCAGGAGTACTTTTACTGCTGGAGTGGTTTTAGACAATTCTTCAAATCTGGAGAAAGATTTCAATTTTCTATCCTGAATTTGTAGGGCTAAAGCTTCACCTCTTTGCCAGCCTTTTGCTAGTGATCTGCCAGCTTCTGTAAAAATGAGGAAAGATATTGTCTTGCCCACTAAATATTTAAGTACTTCCCGGGCATAATTCCTACAGAAATCTCAAAAGAAGTCAACTGCTGCGTAAAGAGCATTGCTTACTAAAATGCCCACAACTGCTCCCAAGCACACTGTTCTTGTTATCTATAATTCCATACAGTTCTTTCCATCTAAGTGCTGTGTCCCATCCTGGGCTGCAAATCCATTGGAATCAGAATGTTTTAGTTGTTATACATTTGTAAAAAGAGTTATGCAGTGTGCTTGTAGCCACAAATTGAGACTGTAATTCAAAGAAAAAAATATATGCAAAGGCTTAGAGCAGTCAAAAACCCACTGGGCTTTCTTTTCAGAGACAACCCTTGTATATTACAATGAGAACCATGTTGAGCTAACACTTGAGTCAACAGGCAGTAGTACCATAGTGTTCTTTTACTGCTAAAACAAATGTCTGAGCTGCTGCATGCTGAAGGCATTCACTGGAAAGGTCTGACTACAGAGATGCCGAAAAACTTTCAGCAGAGCATAGTGTAATGTGGAACTTCCTCCTTACAATGCATTGGAATTAAAGATATTTTATTTCCCATTATGATTCCAGAACAAATTATTTTGTTTGCTTCCCTGTGCAATTGAGAGCATCCACAACCACCCTCTGGGTAAATTATTCATGTTGCTATTACAAATAATATTAATCACAATAACAGTACCTGTGGTTTGATTCCCATGTGTAGCTATTTAACTTGGCTTCAGAGTTGTGTGTCTGTCACAGGCATTCTCCATGTCATTTTCCTGGAAAAGGCTTTTGGATTTTCTGTAGATCACTGTGTTATCTGGCAATTAGACGATATTCTCCTTGGCTCTTAGTAGCCTCACAATGCTGTAAACAGAGTAGATACAGCCGTTAAGGCTGACATTGCCTTTTGTAGTCATGTAAGAGAAGATCAAATTAATCTCATGTGTAGGGTAGACCACCTACAGGCCAGTTTTAAATCTTTGTCTGGAACACCAACAACCTGCCATTGCTATCAAAAGCAGACCAGATTTAACCTGCTACAGCAAATCCTGTAACACTAGAAAATGACAGGTTTTGGTGATTTAGAGAAATGCAGTATCAAATAGATTGCTCAAACATGAATCTGTTATCCTCCCCCTATGCCAAGGAAGATGTTACTGAATGTAAAAACAACATAATAGAAAGGAGAAACAAGTACTCTGCTGATCCCATACACATTAATAGTATCATTTCAGAGAATGACTAAAGATTGTCATGAGTCAACTATTCCTCCAAAACATTTTGTCTAAGAACACCTACCATTCCCAGCTTGACTGGCAATGAGCAGATTAACATGCTTCAGTTATGATGGGAGATCAGTTTGAAACAAATCACTGTTAAAATCAGCACAACGAGCATCAGTGCCGTCTCTGTGAAACAGCAAGTTATTTTACATACTATCCATTTTCTAATGCAAGAAACCTTCATACAGAAGATAAGGCAGTGAGGGGCAAGAGTTTTGTTGCTGGGGAAAAGTACTGCCTAGGAACCCAGCTGAATTAAACCTTGTGCCTATCAGCAGGCCAGCAAAACACGGAGTCCTACACATCCACATATGCGAAGTATTTGATGAAGCAATGTTTCAGAAACATAAGTCAGACTCTTTCAAACACCTGGCTGACATCCTGTCAGCTCTGTAAAGAGCTGCTTGAGAACCCAGTTCAGGGGCTTTGCATCTAAGATGATATAGTGCAAGTCTTTTTCAGCCCAGAGTCCCAGCTTTTCTGTAGCTTTTACCATCCTTGCAGCCCCAACATCCCAAAAGACCAAGCCATAGTCCTAGGGCTTCCAGGTTCCCTGGTTTCTGAAAAAAAAAAAAAAACAGAGATGCAAAGAAAGGAGTTCCCAGGAGCTGAAAAGTTGGCTTCATATTTTATTTTAACATTGAACAGAATTATTTTCCCCCAGACAGAAGAAGATGGAGAAGAAACAAAAGGGAATTTCCTTTCCCTTGGAAACATGAACATTTCTGGGTTTTGTTCCTGTTCCAAGGTTTAATACACGCACATGCATACACAACCCTACCAGACTTTCCCCGCTTTGATCTGGCTGACAGGGGGATTTCCTCTTAGGATATGTCTTATACTGCAGTAACTGCAAGATACTGATCTGGATAGATTTAAAATTTCATACAATATAAGAGCTCCCCATTTGCAGCCTAATTAGATTTATTGTATACATCCACAGGAAACATCTCCATCCTGTAACAAGAAAAACGCTTTGAGATGTGCTTGTGAAAACATCTACATGGAACCATGAATTATTATTTCAAGTGAAAAAGTAAGTAGTGCAGAAGAGCCTTATGTGTGCTTTTTAAAATTTTTAATTTCTTTTGAATGTCTCAAATTCAAGTCTCCTCCCTAAAATTAATTTCAATTTTAGCTTCACCCATCAGGCTATCACTCCTACCACTTGCTGCTTCAGATAGCAATTCATGACTAAAATGCTTGTGAGTGGTCTATCTGCTGTAGATGATAAAGATTTCACTTGTAGTACATTGAGAGGTGAATGTAGTAGTTCATTTCCTTTTAACTTCCGTTGCAATTAACATGCAAAGTCAAAGGTCCGCAAAGTCAAAGCTATTTTGTATTAAGACAAACAACAAAAAATTATCTTCTTCAAAGGAATCTCATAAAGATCAAGAACTGTCTACTGCTCTGTAATAAGTATTGTTCATTCAGCAATGCAGGTGCCTCAGGGACTCACTAGTCTTAACAGCGTTAGAGGAGAGTGATGGTGTGCGTAGAGGAGAGAGACAAGCAAAGCAGCTACTCTCTGAAACCTGGCTGGAAGAGGCTGAAAAAGTGGAGAGAAACTTCTGGGTGGCCCAGAGAGCAATGCAAAGGACAGCGGTTCTGCTTTGGGAAGCTTTTTTCAGATTATGGAACCTACACTTGATTTTGAATTAAGATAAAGGTTCTCCTTTCCCAATGAAGACTAATGGTCTTATTTCTAATCAATCTTCTTTGATTAAAGGACTCCATCACGTTTCATCTCTGAGTCTGAAAAAAACCCATCAACACAATCAAAAATTGAACAAATAATTTTAAAATTAAAATTTTAAATTATTTGTTTTAATTTTTTTTCCCTAAGGCTTTAAAATTCACACCATATTAATACTTTTCTGAAGGCTACTTTTCATAGGAAACTGCAATAGTCGCATGAACAGTCAGACCAATATTCCTCAGCACAAAACAGCCTGGCTAATATATTCCTGGTCAGCACCGGTGCCCATGAAGTCCAAAGTAAAAGACTTGCAATGGTCACAGCTGCTAATCCATTTTAAAAACTGGAGTAATATCTGGGCAGATGAGAAAGGAGTAGACCCAGAAAAGAGAGGGGGAAAGCACTGGTCTACCCATTAGTTGAAAGGTGATTTATGCATCTCCAGCCCCTTACCTCCCTCCATAAAATCCACATGTTTGGATGGTCTTCTGACACTTGTGTCTGCATATATGTATCTGTGAAACGAGGGAGACAGAGAATAAATTCATTTCTTTATGAGAGAACTGTTGCTTCACAATGCAGAAAAGCTGTAGCACACACAGAAAAACAAGAAGTGAAATGAAAAAGTTTAAAAAAAAAGTAAAATTCTTATTTTAAAATATAGGCATCAAAATTGGCATTTCTTGCTACCTCTGCATTCTAGAACTGACAAAAATTTTTTCTTTCTTTTCTTTTTGATTTTTTTTTTTTTTTTTTTTTTTCGGGGGGTGTTGTGGGTTTGTTCCTGCCATACAGTATCATTGAGGTAAGCAATAATTCACCATCATTGCCTTCAAACTTTAAAATATTTCACTGATATTTTTCCCTATACTGAGAAAAATTATCTGCAAACCCCAGCAAGTGTTGATTGTTTCCATCATCTGTTAAGCTATGTGTCCTCTTTCTCTCTGATCTTTCAGTCCATGAAGCCTTGCTTTTATTTTACCATGGCTTTCATTAATCAGTCTGAGTGCTTTTACTATCTAGTGTTACAATTTCTAATCTGTTCCCTTATGCCCTTTACTTGCTTTCATACAGACGTCGTATTGAGATATGCATTCATTTGGGGAAAATGATAGACAGGTTTTTAAAAAGGAAACTCAATAAATACCAGGAGTTCTTTTTTTTTTTTTTTTTTTTAATTATTGTTAGAATGTCTAAATTGTTGCCAAAGAGAAGGGGGGAAAAAAAAAAAAAAAAAAAAAAAAAAAAAAAGAGTTGTAGGGATAAAAAAAAAGACAAAGAAACCCCAACCAAACTGGTAAGGAGGAAATTAAAGCTAATTTGACATATTCTGTCATTTCTATCATTACTGAATTTTCACATTTGATGTGTGCATGAGGAGATAGGTAAGTTATATGCCAATTGTTCACTTAACTTTTTTAAATTATTCTGTGGAATATGTATTTAAATAAAGATATACAGTAATACAAGTGTTCCTTCATAATGTGTTAGATATTGAAGCTACCTTCATTGCAGAACCCTGGAGTGATTTGCAGAGCACAGTGCCAGGCTTGCAATCTTGAGGACATAAATAGTCCCACTAAAGTGAATGAGATCATTATTTGCATGATTAAATATCATAACATTAAAATGTACATAAATGTTACTGCTGTGGGTAGAGAGGGGGAAGGAGGAGAGGAATGTGACATAAACTTTCAGGTGACAGAAGAGGAATGAATTCTGCCTGATTTCATCCTTCAAAAGCCTTCTAGTGACAGTATTATTTTTAAATGGCTTTTAGTGATTTTGTGACACTGCCAAGTTATTTAGCTCTATTTAAGAAAAAATCCAATAGCAGCAAAGTTGAATAATGCATGGTACTAATCTAGGACCAACCGAGCTCTATCGGGACTCATAGGACGCAGCGGGTGTGTGTGAAATTACCTTGCCTTACCTCCAGCTTGTCCACCCTTCAGCAGCCACCAGGGTTTTGGCAGTCTCATCTATCTCCAGCTGCCCAGAATGGTCAGCCTTCCTTCTTACTTTGCAGAGCCCAGAGCAATCCTGCAGTGGGTTCCTATGTTCAGAAAGATCTTGTCCCCTCTTGGTAGCGTTGCGTGGAGGTGTCCAGTATTTCTGAGGTCAAGATTCAGAAACACGTGCAAGAAATATGCACACTGACTTTACCATCACCACTGGAGAAAATAGGCTCAACCAGGCACACAGATATCCCAGACCTGGAGAGGACTGCTGGCATGGAGGAGGGCAGGTTTAGTATTCAACATGTTCTAAGCAAACTGGGCATACAGGATGGAAAAGCTGCAATACATTTCACCGAGGACAAATGGAAAATACTTCGTGTAGGCTGTTAGGCACATATGGAACAAGTAACACCTGCCCAGGCCGGGAGGACAGCAATGAAGTTTGAGTAGGTCATCAGTTGTGGATAAATCTATGATGAGAAGAAGGCAGACATCTCACAGGATGTATAAATAGGAGTGCAGATCATAAGGCACAAGTTAGTAATCTTTCTACTGCAGAACTGAGTTGAGGGCATCTCACGGAGGGGAAATAAAGAAAATAAGATCATGAGATAAATGTACAGAATCCAGAACAAACCAAAAAGAACAATCAGATCCTTAAAAATGTGACATGTGGGGGAAAAAAATGACAGAAATTATGTTGTTTAGCCTAAGAAGTGAGATGGGGAAGAAGGAATGGACTGAGGAGACATTCATTAAATATGTATAGACTGCTGCCAGGATAATCGGTTCTTCCTGTCCATGGTGGACAGGACAAGAAGTGATGTGCTTAGTGAATGCTGCAAGGAAAATTCAGGTTAAATATGAAAATGATAAGGATGGAGAAGCATAGAAATAGACTCCCTGGGGAGGTAGGAACAATGACGAGGGTAGAACTCACTCTGCCATGTGGCCCAAGGACCCTTCCGATACTGTGATTCAGCGATTACAACAACATTAGAGACCTGGGAGCTCCGTATCTTGGCTTCATCTTATCTCTTCTGAATGGGTGTCTCCTCAAGCTGCATTGTATATTTGTCTCGTTTTCCTTTGATTTAGCATGATTTGTGTTGAGCAATCTGAATGAGCAAGATGCCTTCTTTCTGTGCTCTGAGGTAATACCACTAATGATTTTCCTTTTACAAAAGAAATATATAAATCTCCATATAAGACTTCCCCACTTACACTAACAGTTTTATCTTCAAGTAGTGCTGTGATTTCTACAGGATTTATCTAGGAGTAAGGATGTCTGTCTCTATTATTATTGTGAAACTAGTATTAACCCTTTCCAGGTTAGCAGGGTCATGCTGAACCACAGGAAAGACCCATCCCTGTTCACAAAAGCACCATTCGTTCCTTATCTGGGCTCTCGGGAACAAGAATTTCCTCTGCTTATATCTGTACAAAACCTGCCTCACACATGGGACATAGACTTGGCTGGAGTCCCCAGATCCATTGTAGTGCAAATACAGAAACAATCAGTGAAATCCTTCCTAAATCTCCATGCCTTCCTTACCATAATAATAATAAAAGGTGAATTAAATAATAACAGTCAGAGAGGTGGTCATGGAGGTTCAGGCCCACTGAAAGTCAAGCAACACACACCGTGTTCAAGCACCTGGATTTCCAACAGAAGCCAGAGGTCTGAGCAGGGTAGCACTGCTCCTTTCCAGGCACTGCACACCCTGGCTTCTGACAGAAGGCAGCTCTGCATTTATTTCAAAGAAATCACCAGGCAACACTCCTGTCTTTTGGAACACAAGGAAAACACCTCTCCCTTAATTTGCAAGAGTCCAATATGCAGACTATTTCTCTAGTGATAACATTTCAGCTCCAAAAACTGCCTTTCCCCAGGACAAGGGCTCAGCTACTTTAATAAGGTTTATTCTGGGCAGAGGAGGGATGGGAGAGGTAAAGACGGATATGTCCTACCTCTCTTCTCCACTCTGCACAAAGCATCCAGCTTTTCTGGCACAGACAGAACCCAGAAACAGAGAAGCAGGGACAATTTCATCTGCCAACATGGGGGAGTGAGAAGTAGTTCTAACTCTGCATGGGACAGTTTCTGCTCTTTATCCAGTGGCTTTAACATAGATGCTTGGCGGGATAGGAGACATCAACCATACAAACACACTTACTTATCACAAGGGTGATCAGAGTCACAATCCTGGCAGTGACAGCACCTTTCTCAGAGGGTCTGAGGTCCCCCAGGTGGAGATGGAGTGGTTCCCACTATCCACCCCCCTTTGCCCCCCGAGTAAGAGCACTGACTCCCAAGCAAGGCCTAAGGCTGCTCTGCCTTGTCCCTGGGCAGAGGGATGCTCAACTTCAGCATCAGCTCTGCTGGGCACTGTGGGACAGTCCGGGGCATCTACAGAAGTGCAGCTTGGAGAAACCAAAGTGACACAAACACGGATGAACCTCCTGGGACCAGGGAATCTGCACTCTACATCCTCCACTCCGCCCCGCTCTTTCCCCGCGTTGTCCCCCTCCCGGTGCCGCGGTTGCGGCTGCTTTAACGGGGCAGGGGCGGGGAGGGAGGGGGGATGCGGGCAGCTCCGCCGATGTCGTGGGCATCAGCTGACCGTGCCAGGCTCTGCCTCCTCCCGGGCCGCCCTCCCGCAGCACCACACCGGCGGCGGCGGCTGGCGGCTCCGCCGTGCCGGTCCCCGTCGCTCCCGGGGACAGCGCCCGCCGCCGGCTCCCCGTAGCTCCCTGCTCACCTACCCCTCGCCCCTTCCTCCTCCTTCTCCTTCTCCTTCTCCCTGCCACCGGGGGAAGCCCCAGAGCCGGAGTCCTCTCTGCCCTGACCCGCGGAGAAGTTAGGATGCTCCCAGCGGTCTTCCCAGCGCTCTGAGTTTAGGGCGGGATTTTCCTTCCCTGCTCTTTCGCTTTTTTTTTAGGCTTGTAGGTTTTTTGCTGGGATTTATTTTTTCTCCATTCTTTCTTTCTTTCTTTCTTTATTT
>VXBW01004976.1:718886-807978 GCA_013400375.1 Thinocorus orbignyianus
CGCCGGTGCTCTGCCCCCCGCCAGTCCTCACCGCCATGGAGCTCTCGGAGGTGCGGTGCCTGAGCGACAGCGATGAACTTTACACCATCAACAGGACCCCCCCCGGCAGCGGCAGACCCCAGCGCCTGCTGTGGCAAACGGCCGTGCGCCACATCACCGAGCAGCGCTTCATCCAGGAGCACAGCAGCAGCAGCGGCGGCAGCAGCAGCGCTGGGGGCAAGGGCTTCAGCTCCGAAGAGACCTGCTGCCCCAACCATCACCCCCACCCGCCGCACCACCACCACCACCACCATCACCACCACCTCCGGCGACAGTCGGCCGGCCGGAGTTTGGGTGGTGAGCGCCACAACAACGGAGGCACTAAAGTCTTCCCGGAGCGCACGAGCAGCAGTGGGGACCTGGGTTTTCTGCCCCTGGACTGTGCCCCCAGCAACTCCGACTTCTTCCTCAACTGGGGCTATACCTATCGCGGGGTGATCTTCCCCACCCTCCGTAACTCCTTCAAGTCTCGGGACTTGGAACGCCTTTACCAGCGCTACTTCTTGGGCCAGCGGCGCAAGTCCGAGGTGGTCATGAACATTCTGGACGTGCTGACCAAGCTGACCCTGCTGTTCCTCCACCTGACCCTGGCCTCTGCTCCCATGGACCCCATTAAGGGCATCCTCTTGGGCTTCTTCACTGGCATCGAGGTGGTGATCTGTGCCTTAGTGGTGGTCAGGAAGGACACGACCTCGTACACCTACCTGCAGTACAGCGGCGTGGTCACTTGGGTGGCCATGGCCACACAGATCCTGGCAGCCGGCCTGGGCTGTGGCCTCCTTGGGGACGGAATTGGCTATGTGCTCTTCACGCTTTTTGCAACCTACAGCATGCTCCCGCTGCCACTCACCTGGGCCATCATGGCTGGGCTGGTCACCTCTGTCCTGCAGCTCGTCATGCAGCTGGTTATCCCCAGGCTGGCCGTGACTTCCCTCAACCAGGTACCGTGATGAGGAAAGGGTGGGAACCTTCCTCTTGCCCCATCACATTGGGTGAGAGGAGGTGTGGGGTGTCCTAAGAGATCCTCTCCCTTTTAGTCAGGTGCTCAGAGGTTCGTTACCTGGAGGGGAGACCATAGTCAAAAAGCAAGCTTCTTCTTTCCCCCTCTTTACTCCTCCCCATGCCTGTTGCAAGGTTTCACCTCAAGCTGGGGATGGGGACACTTCCTGACCACTCTGTCCTCTCTCATTGTACATTCACTTCACTGTTGTCCCTTGGAATTGCTTTGGGGAAAGTTGCTCCTGGGGCAAGTGGGGAGGATGGGTCATTTCTCATTCCCCTCCCTTACTTCCAGCAGTGGTCCATGGCATGATACACCTCTGTCTTGGCCAGACTCTCCCACTACTCATCTCTCATTGTACTTGCTCATGCCTTTTAACTCTGAATCTGCCAGGAGGACTGGTATTTTCATGTGTGCAGGGCAGCTTGATCTGAGCTATGGAAAAACAGGAGCAAAGCATGCTGTTCTTTTGCCGGGAGAGCAAAGCAACAACCCAGGGAAATCAAGAGAAAGTTCCCCTTGGAGGTTTGGTGTGAGATTCTAGGCTGTATTTGGAGAGTACCAAGAAGCCTTTTCTGCTGGTGGTCATGGGGCAAACATTGTGCTGCAATCTTATAAGTGATGTGTAGCATGGAGTACTGGTTACATGGGACTGTGGTGCAGTACAAACTGCTGAGAGGAACTGGGCAAGATATGGGTCTGAGGAGTTAAAACTGGGACTAATCTGACTTCACACTCGCCTGGTTTCTTCCACATGGAAGTGAGAATGCACCAAACTCCTGACATCCCTGAGAGGCAAGAAAACACTGCCTTTCTAGGGCAAATTAATCCTGGGGATTCTTGCTGCTCCCTTTCCCTCTCCTTCCCAGACTTTCACAGCGCTGTGCTACCAATATTTCACAGCAGATTATCATCTCCATTTGCCTAGCTCTGGGGAGCCAGGGAGAAGGGGGTGGAGGTACTGGCAGATAATCCCCAAAGGAGGGAGGGTGCAGAGGAATGTGGTGTTGGTGGCATGCTGTTTACATGATGAATGCCAGGATGCGCAGCTGAGAAGTGGCTGATCTTGCACTAGGAAGTTTTGATGATGATGGTCCTTGAGACACATTTCCCTGCCTCAGACCCTAGCCCATCAATGTCCATCCCCTCCCTCCACTAACTTGTTAACTGTGGGCTGCCTTGACCTCACTTCCCAGCAGCCAGGCTCACTCTGTTTTGGGAGAAGCCGTCCTTGTGTGATGCTCCTGGTTGAGCTCTACGGTTGTGTGATTATTAGGCTGTGCAGAGTCCTTCCCCAGTTCTTGGTAACGTGCTGATGAATGAACTGCAGCCACTCGTCATGTCCCGCTCCCATGCACTGCTGGGGCTGTTACTGCTGGTTCAAAAGCTGTGTGAGTTATGCCGATTTTTTAATTTATTTCCATGTCTTATCCTGGACCGATGAGTAATGAGCTGCTCTCTCATTAGGCACAGGTATCACAGCTGCTTAGCTGCTACACACACACACACACACACACGTAATTCTCACAGACATTCTTAAAGAAGGCATTTCTCAGAAGAGATACTAATAGCTTCATTTTGCAAGCCCCAGTACCTTTGCCAGTCGTGTGAATGAACTTGCCTTTGAGTGGTGCACAATGCGAGATTACCAGCCAGATGATTGCCTTCCTGAACTACATATATATAAATCTTCTTAGCGGGATCTGCGCAGCTTTGCCACACGTCGGTGTTGATTTACACTGGCTCCCGCCTTCCCGGAGCCCACTTAACGTCGCCTAATTAGGCATCTCTTGGGCCCTTTGCCTCCAGCCCGCTCCGGGAGAGGCCAGATTCTTCCCCATCCTGGGGTTTTCTCCCCATCCCGGTGGAAGAGGGAACTGAGAGAGGAAACGCGGACCCACCGCGGGAGGATAACGCGGGGCGCGGAGCGCTGCCGCTCGGGCGCTGTCCTCCGGCGCGGTGCTGAAACCCCCGCGGCTGCTGCGCGGTTGTTGCGCGGCTGCTGCGCGGTCCGGGGGCTCCCTCCAGCGGCCCCAGCGGGAGCCTGTCCGCAGCCTCCAGCGCCCGACCGCGGCCCCCGCAGGCTGCGCACCCAGCGCAAGGCGCTGCGCAGCCTCCGCACCTCCCGGCGTTGGGTGCTGTGTCCCCAGCGCACAGCTGAGGGGCTCTGGGGGGACCCGACCTGGCTGCCAAGGAGAGGCAGAGCCCTGCTCAGTTACTTTGCAGTGTTGCACTGTTTTTTGTATGTTTTTTCCAGGGAGCCACTGAGTGCTTTCAAGTGTTAGAGAATAAAGGCTTTTATGGCTGATGAAGGGGATATAACTATCACTTCACAAATGGAGGTTATATAGGAAATCTTTTGGACAGCACAGATTTCTTGATCTTGCGGGCAAAGCGCTCTCTTTTATCATAGGGCTTATTTTCCAAGGTAAAATACAGCATCTTCCCTTCAGAGAAGCCTGACAAGACTAAATGGACTGTTTGATTATGTAGCGATATCTGTGACCATCTTGCTGTGCCTCAGGATGCAGACAGCTGCTGACACCGGACCAAGCTCAGTATACAATGAAAACAAACAAAAACAAACAAACAAACAAAAAAAAAGAAACCCAAACCAAAACCAAAACAAAACAAAAAAAGAAGCAGAATGTAAAGCTCCGATCATGGTACAAATAATGGGTTTTCAACTGATTTTTATGAGACTAGGATTTCTTGCAGACGAAATACTGAATTTAGTTTCATACTCAGTAGTACCCATGGCCACAATGGTTCTGATCTTTTTCTCTGTCACAGGGGTGTAAATAAGTTATAAGTCTATCTAAACTCATAAAGTTGCAACTGTTTATAGAAGATGAAAATAAAGTGCTCTGACCTGTTTTCCCTTAATCTCCTCATTAATCTTAGTCTTCATTGATAAATATGTTCACAATCAGTTCAAATCATTAGCAATGCTGAACACAAGCATGCAGTACTACTGTCTGGTTCAGCTATTTGTTAAAGTTAATAAAGTGTGCATTCTCATGAATACAAATAATGCCCACTGTTCACCCATTTTTTCTTGCAGTAACACTTAAGAGGTCATCTGATTTTTCTTCCCTTGCATCTCAAAATTAGTTTGAACCAGCATCCTAGGTAAAGGTGAAAGACTGCCTTGAAATTATTTAAAAAAAAAACAAAAAAAAAAAACACAAACCAAACAGCAAACAAACCAGCACCAAACGCAACAAAACAAGCATAGAATGATTGGTTTTAATCTTGCCAAGTGTTCCGAGCTTCTGGAGCTATCTGACCATTCTTAAGCCCAACTGACCCCAGCCTGAAACGCTGAGCAATGTGCTGCTCCTCAACCAGGGAAGAGCCAGGTAGAAAGGGCCTGATACCATGATTTAGGCAAAGGCAACACTGACACTGTCTTGACTAAAGATTCTGTTAGGAAACGAATGAGAAATGCAAAATACTACTGATAAACAAGTAAAGCACTTTCATTTGTGTGCCTGGTTTGATACTATGCTGGGGGTGGTGTTGTCTCTGATGTTCCCCAAAATGAAAGTTTAATTTGTATTGCGTTCATTCTTACTTTTTCATTGCTGATAATGTGGTACACAATCCAAAGAATCTAAGACCACATATGTGTTTTAGGCATATGGGGAAGAATAAACAACTCAGAGCTCCTTAGTGTTATATAACGTAGGCAGATGATAACATAGATATGAATTTTGACAGGCTTGGAATTATGTAAGCTACAAACATGCTCTGGCTTTTAATCCTCTGCCTGAGAACTCTTCACTCACGTGAGCGAATTCCACCAGAGTCAATAAGCCTACTCTGGTGAGTAAGTCACCTGCATAATGGATGCCTCGAAGGATCAAGTCCTAAATTACACATATTAAATCAAACTTTAATAATACATTTAGAAATAATCTTGAAGTGGGTAATAAGACATTTTTCCCCCCACTGTTAGCATCTGTCTTTCCAAGTCTAGGCAGTTCTGTGAATTAATATAAAGATTTTTGCTTGCTTGTTCTTTGGTTTGTTTGTTGGGTTGGGTTGTTTTTTTTTCCAAAACTCTCTCTAAGCGCTATTAATAGAGGAAAAGACAGAATTCATGAAGTCATAAGGACTCTCATAGAGATGAATCTGTATAATTATACAGTGGCAATTGACAGCTTTTATGTACACATTTCAGCTACATGTTTTCCAAAATCTGATCATAGATATCAGTATATGAGTATGTACAAAACACACACTTCTCTTCAAAATTTCTGCCAAATGTTTGTGGAGTATCTGTTAAATTTGTAAAGTATAAGGATATTTAAAAATTGGCTACCTTCTGAGAATCAGAATCAAAACACTCCATCTTTGTCCCTATGGTTGCTTTCATAGCATTACCTACTATTTGGGTTTTTTCTGCCATAGTCCGTTGTGGGTGACTTATAACCTGATTGTGTGACTTTAGACTGGATTATGATCTGGTTTCCTTTTATATCTCCTGATATCACCTGACCGGTATCAGTGGGTCACAGCATAATTAGATTAGAATTGGATACACTTTTCTCTGGAGCAGCTGCATCATTGTTGCGCTAAGTAGGGCAAATGCATTAGTTATATTTACAATTTGATGATTAATTGCCTTCAGAGAGTTCCTCCAAAATGGAGGAACTCAGGCAGAAACATGAATGAAACCTGCTTTTATCAGTGAGTTTCAGCCTACAACAGTTAGTGCGCTTGTTCTCAGTGAAAGTTACTTTGCTAGATTTGGTGTGACACTTTTTCTGCTGTGAGGACACCTCTGGGTTGTTTTTAAGGTCTTGTTTATTGCTTCATTGTTGTTTCTCATGGCCTAGAAAGAGGCATTTGCTCTAGAATAGCAGTATTTAATGCAAAATAATCACACACCAGAGCAGCGCTCTTTCAGCTGACAGTTAACAGCAGATCATGCTGGAATGATCCTTATTAGCCTGCTCGAAAGACTGAAGGGGATAAACATCTCCAGTCCATGTTCTTACTGCACTTCTCAACCCTGTCAATGATGTGATCTGGGCATGAAAGAGAAGAGGGCAAAACTAGAACTCTTAAACGGATTCTTCTCTTTCCAGAGAGCAGAGAAGGTGGGGAGTGGAAGGACTCATTCCTCCATTTTCCTTATTTGCAGAATGTCTGGCTAAGCACAAGAAAAAACTAGCGTTTCACGTCAAAGGTAAAATTTAGTATACAGAAAGGAACTAAGCTTTTAAAGTGATATTTAGGCTGATGGAAACTCCAAGCCTAAAAAACATTACTCAGCTTCTGACTACCACTCCATCCTTGCAGGCACCTTGATAACATCGCTTTTCTTTAAGTGCAGTCCTCTTGCACTTAACTGCACTTCTGTTTCTGAGCACCCTGTGAAGTGCCTCAATGACTCAATGCTAAAGTTACCACGCAGCCTAGCCAGAATCCAAACACTGCTCTAGTGGGAACACATTCTGCGATTATCCTACACGCATAGTGCCTGCCTGATGTTGAAGCCACACAAGAAGGGAATTGTGGTTTTTTCCACTGTGTAACAAATGAGGTGATGAAGATGCTCCTGAGATGTGGCAGACCAAGGTTTAAATCCCTTTTTTCCTAGAGGGGGTTGAAATCCAGCTCTTTTGCCCCACCAGATGGTTTCCGAATTAAATCTTCTCCCATTCCTAGCACAGTGCTTCTGGGAAGATAAAAATGTTACGATCCAGCAGGCCAAGAAAAGAAAGAAAGAAAGAATAATCCTGACATTGTAACCCACTGATTAAGGAATTCATCTCTGGCGGTGTCCTTGCTGAACATTTTAGTGTTTTATATAATATTATTATATCATTCCCTCAAGCACATGTCCCAACCAGCAGATTGTACGGTCTGGTCCTCGCTCTCTGACCCGATGAATCTTGAATCTCTTTTTCAGAGTAGTACAGCTTCCCCAGAGAATTTCTCTCCCTCCTTCTCTTCTTCCCCTCAAAACCTCAAACCATACAGCCTACAGGGATGGCAGGAGATACTGAATGGGGCCTGAATCTCCAGTCATTGAGTTGCTATACAGAAGATATATAGCTGTTTTATAAGACAGTGGTAGTCCCTGTTCAACATTTTAATGAGAAGATATAGGCAGTGCCCTCAGGGGTGGAGGGGAAGGAGGTTTGGGGTTGAAAAACCCAAATACGTCACAGTGAATCTCTAAATCCTGGAGAAAAACAAGGTTTAAGACATAATCCCTTCCTTTCATACTTCCCTCCTAGCTAGCTCTCCTCCCTTTCATCATGCTGGCTATTTTATATTCAGTCTGAGACGTTAGATTCTTTTTTGCATGTTGTGTAATGATCTGTAAGGACCTGGTGGCGTTCAACATAGGTTGCTGGCTTAAACTCTAGTAGCCATGTGTCTGCATATTGAGGTTCATTAAGACCTTTTTTTGTGGCTTCTGAGCTTTTTTGTTTTTTTTTTTTCTCCATCCAGCCCTTCCTTCAGAGACAAACTCTGTTCCTCTGTTCTTGGTGCAGTGCAGCTGGTACCCAGCCCCGGCGCAGGAGGGACTGTAGAGTTGCAATCTGGCCCAAGGAGGGAAGTGAATGCAAATCACCGAGTTAGTGCTGCAGTGAATCTTGAGCATTTCGGTACCAGCCTCACTCATTCAAACCAGGGGTAAAAGAGACTTGGCTTGTCAAAAGGGATCGAACACAAAAAGTGCTGAGTACTTAGCATTTCTTGGAACTAAGGATCTTATTAAGGGATCTTATTAGGGTCTGACTGATCGAAAGGCTCCCAACAGCCTGATTTAGGG
Source organism: Thinocorus orbignyianus (assembly GCA_013400375.1). Taxonomy (NCBI): domain Eukaryota; kingdom Metazoa; phylum Chordata; class Aves; order Ciconiiformes; family Thinocoridae; genus Thinocorus; species Thinocorus orbignyianus. Next base: position 726,722 of record VXBW01004976.1, read on the forward strand.
ACCTGATTCAAAGCCCACAGTGTGATACATTTCCACAGACACTAGGATTTTTAGGTGAACCAAGAAGAACACTTTTCAGAACCCTCTTTAGGGAAAAAAAATTTGCCCAAAATATGCATTTCTTCTGAAAGAGAAGACAAATGTGGACATCCAGCTCCTCCAGGAATCTCTTGGAGTGAGCTCTGTCACTCTTATCTCTCCAAACAGCCAGGTCTGCAGACAGAGATACCGGCGTGGTGCTGCCTAATCTAGAACAAAAGATATTAGGAAATGTACACAGAGCAAACTGCAAAGCCAGGCAGCCATTGGCTGACAGAGCAATATTTCATCATGTGAGTTTTGTTTATTAGTGACTATTTTAAGAAGTGCTGCTGTTTCATTTGCCAGCTTTTTCTGCTGCAAGGTTTCACAGTGTTGGCCCTAGAGGAGAGAGGAAGGCTGCTGGGTTCATTAATTAACCATTGCTGCAGTCTGAGAAACAGCTGAAGCACATCAGCATATCAGTGTAAAAAAATAATAAAAAAAACAAAGCCAACCCAACCTCTTTTTTTTTTTTTTCACACAATCCCACAATCCCATCAAATTGTTTTATTTCTCCTAAGCAGTCTGATGTTGGTATTATAATTTTATAATTTTACACAATCTTTTTAGTTTTAATCTCATGAACAGTAACCCCGAGTAAAAGTGAAAACCTATTTGAATGAGTTTAAAGACTTAATTCTTTTACCTACTCAATTTCCTTTTTCAATTTTGATTTAAACATTACTTTACAGTTTGGATTTTTCTGTATCTTTACTTTCCTTTTTTCTTTTTTAGCAGTATAGTCCCATAAAAATAAAATACAGAAACCTCTCTTTACTGAAATCAGTGGAAGCACTCAGCAGTGGCAGAATTCTAATTAGGAAAATCAGTTTGTTTCTTTACAGGGATCTGATCTCCAGGCACTTTATGACTTCTCCTTTGTTCAAACTCTGTTACTTTGTTTACCTGGGAGCTGCTCGGGGATGGAGCTATCTATTCTGTACTGCTTGCTTTAGTTCTACCACAGTAGGAGCCTTATCCATCAATCCAGAATTATTATCCCAATGCAAATACGAGATAATAATAACCAGGAAAATAAATCAACACAGAAGAACTACATGATATTATACTGTGTGCCAGGTGTTTTATAACTCTGGAGCATATAAGGATTAAAGAAATTACTTGGATCATATTGCAGTTACTCAAATAACTGTACAAGATCTAGATTTACACATTCATTTACTCTATGTTTCTCCTTCACATATGAAATTATCTCTAATGATACCAGTATTAATAATCTTCATAAGAATAATAGATAAGGTTATAATTGACATAGAAATTATCCCACACCTCCTCAGTGTGAATCTCATTTAATGTGCCAGACATGCAGATTCTTTTAGAGAAAGGAGTGTTATTCACCACAGATTTCAGATAGGGACTGGGAGTGAGGATCATTCCCATTTCATCACTAAATTTATTATTGGCCTCTGTTGACCCACACACATCACTTTATGTTTCTGTGCTTCATTTTATTTGAAAATTTGCCTTTCTCAGTTGCTGTAATATGTGACTAATACATTGAATTGCTTTGAGATTTTTAGGCAAAACATGCCCATCACTTTCCACAATGCACTAGAAGAGGAATACTGCATTGACTTCTGTCAGCCCCACACATTTTTTGTTAAATAGTGAATACATTGAATGGAGTGAGAATGTGTGCATGCAACTTTACGCTTTTTTTAAACATAATTCTCTTACGGGCTCAAAGGCATGAGGAACAGCCAAGGACCATGGACTTGTCTAGTTTGGAGAACAGGAGGTTGACAGGGGACTTCAGTGCTCTCTGCAGCTTCCTGAGGAAGGGAAGTGGAGAGAGAAGTGCTTATCGCTTCTCCTTGGTATCCTTTGATAGGACATGTGGGAATGGTTCAAAGCGGCATCACAGGAGGTTCAGACTTGACATTAGGAAACCTTTGTTTACTGGGGGTGGGATCAAACCCTGGAACAGGTTTCCTAGAGAGGTGGTCAATGCCTCAAGCTTGTCAATGTTTCAGAAGCATTTGAGCAATGCCCTTAATAACATGCTTTAATTTTTGGTCAGCCTGTGGTCAGTCAGTTGGACTAGATGACTATTGTAGACCCGTTCCAACTGAAGTATTCTATTCTATTCTATTCTATTCTATTCTATTCTATTCTATTCTATTCTATTCTAATTACAAACAGATCTTCTGTGACTCCAACAATCCTTTACATTAGCCTGTCTGTGCTGGGAGGACTTTAAAGTAAATGCCATATACTTCATACAAGGCTGTGCTTTCAGCACTGGGCTGCGGAGCTACTGACCTCCTCAGCTGGCCTCCTTGTGGTCCCACACTTCTTGCTTTCGCATTCATGCTGTAGACCACATTCAATGAGAGGAACAGAGAAGATTCCCACCTTGATTAATTTGTTGTCTTGACAGGTCTCTTTCTTAGGATTGGGATCCATAGATTCAAACTGCCTCACCTAGAACTGAGGGAAACCCAGAAATTAAATTTTGATTGTGAAATGCTGTAAGCAAGAAGAAATTCCCTCCTTCCCAGCAAGTGAGTGAAATTGTATGAAAATTGTAGGTTTCAAGTTGAGCTCTGTGACAGCCAAAGAGTTAAGTGAAGTTAGGACATGTTTCAGGATTCAGTTCATCCCTCTCCCCAAAGGCTGTAGCTATATTAACTGCTCCCAAACATGTTGCCTGCATCCAACCAGTGTGGCAGGAAAAACAGGTCTCTACGATGACTGCCGAACTACATGTGGGAATTGTGGAGGGAGGATTGGTTGACCAAGGCCAGAACAGTGCCTACGACCATTCTGGTGGTTTAGCAACATTCCTTGACGATGGTTAGTGCACCACAGGGTTGCAACCTTCCTGCCCACCTGCCGTCCTCTGAATTGCATTGAGGCTGAGTGGGTCATGTATATTTGGTTTGGCTCATCAAGGTGCTAAGTGCCTATACTTGAAGCATGAAGGGAGCAGTATACCCCAAAACGAACAAAAAGATTTACAGCAGAATTCTCCAAGATCCAAAGGTCCTTCAGAGCAGCCAGTGAAAATTGTTTTTTGAGACTTAAGCAGAACTTAAGTCATATAAATCTTGCCCAAGGAAGTTACTGCAAAAATTTTTTTGACATTTCCAGAATGTAGCTAAATGTCACTCTGACTGATGCCATGATAGTTTCCATGTTCTCCCCAATCCTTAGAGTAATAGCAGCTTGTTGACAGTAATGGGAAGAGAAGTAGAATTTATTATATGCATTTCATTTGTGTTAATGTAATTGCTTCTGTTCTATTGTGCTGTGTTACAATGTGCTATGTTCCATTAGCCACCAGGCTACAAGAAATGGTAGAAAAGCACATGAGGTGTTCCCATTTTCTGTGTGATGGTACAGGATGATAGGACCTCCAATAATCTTCTTATATTCTTAATAGCTCTTCGGGTTTAGAAATGATTTTTCCAATGACTTAACACCTTCACATAAAAATGTACTTGTGTCTACTTACTCTTATGGGATAGTTATGTACTTTTTTTTTTTTTTTAATGCCATCCACTCTTCTTTGCTATTCCTCCATAGTAGAATATATTACACAAACATTTGGTTACTCCAAATCCCATCAACAATCAACAGAATAAAATTTATAAGCTTTGAAGAGAGGACTCTTAGAGATAATATGACTTTGGAAAAGGTGTGTAAAAGAATGCATCTTAACATTATGTCAATTATTTTAACATCAAGAAAAGTACTCATACGCATAAAGATGGGTATGAGTTTTAAATTGTTTGATGGCCTGAGGCGTTCAAACTTAGTATAAATATTGTTAAGGTACCTGTTTCTTCCTCTTCAAGAAGCTAACAAAGCTTTTGCTGTCCAAATTGCTTTCAGTGGCACAAGAACATGCTAACTTCCTTACTGAATTTACAAATGGTCTCTCCCAATGTCATTTATTTAAGAACTCTTTTGATGATGTTCAAAAAGAAAGTGTATTTATGATCACTTCTGGTTTCCCTTTGCAACACAAGACTACTGTAATTAAAGTTGACATAGTAGATATTTTAAATTCTGAAAGCAACCAATATATACAATAAAATCAAATAATATCCCACATTTACACTTATAAAGGTTTAAACCACTTCAAAGATTTACACAAATTTGTGTCACATACAAATACTCAGCAGAGGTAATGCTGTGAAATTTCATGTTTTATTCTTTTTTTTTTTTCTTTTTTTTTGTAACTTAATTTCAGGTTCAGTAATTACATTTGCAAGTCAAAATAATATTTATTATGTTCCTAAAGTTTGTGTATATCTAAAGCAAGTTTATAGGTGCAATTTAAAAGTGGAAGATACACACACCATTAATTAAGAAACATTTTTTCTAATTACTGTCATTATAAACTCAAACTATAATCTGGAAATCCAACTGTCGTCTTCTGGCTAACATCAATACGGACTCAGCAATTGCAGATTTGTAGAGAACTTGCAAGATGCTTAGTCAGAGCTTAGTGGCCTGTATCATAAAACAACAATTCAAGGAAACTCAAACACACACAAAAAAATATAAATAAATAAAAACAAATGCTAGAGCATCCTACCCTGTGGTTTTACAAAACATGGAAATCTAGCTGCTCATAGCAATCATTCCCACAATAGTTATCTGGTCTGGAGCTTATTTTTTAATGCGATCTAGGAACTTAAAAGTACAGGGAGGTAGAAAGTGAGATTCTCATCACTCTACAAGCTAAGGGACTCCCTAAATAACTTAAGTGGTTATAAGAGTATCTTGTGGGACTCCTGAAGTCCCATGAACTACCACTAAGCTCAATAGAGTTAAGCAGTCTGCCATGGTGCAGATAATACAAAACTGTGAGGAGTGGCTAGTACTGGTTTCACTGCCATTCAGAGGGACCTCAGCAGGCTGGAGAAATGGGCTGACAGAACATCACAGAGTTCAGCAGAAGGGAAATGCAAAGTTCTGCACCTTGAGGGGGATAACCCCATGCACCAATACAGAGTGGCAGCTGACCAGCTGCAAAGCAATTCTGCAAAGAAAGCCCTGGGGGTCCTGGTGAAACCATTGAACCAGCAATGTAAAGGCCAAGGACCTCCTGGGCTACATTAAGCGGACCATTTCTAGCTGATTGAGGAAGGTGATCCTCCCCCTCTGCTCAGCCCTAATGAAGCACATCTGGAGTGCCATGCTCAGTGCTGGGTTATTCAGTACAGGAGGGATGTGGACATACTGGAGTGAGTCCAGAGAGGGGCTATGAAGGGGCATCTGGCAAATTAGGAAAGGCTGAGAGACCTGAGACTCTTCAGCCTAGAAATGAGAAGGTTCAGGTGGGGTTAATCTGATTAATATGTACAAATATGTCACTGTGGGTAGTAAAGAAGACAGAACCAAACTCTCCTTAGTGGTGCTCAGTGACAGGATGAGAGTCAAAGAGCACAAACTGAAACACAGTAAGTTTCACTTAAACATAAACCCCCCTTTTTTTACTCTAGGTGTGAATGAACACTGAACATCTCAGAGATGTTGCGGAGTCTTCATCCTTGGGAATATTCAAAACCTGACTGGACAAGACCCCAAGAAACTTGCTCTAGGTGATTCTGCATTGAGGAAGGAGGTTTAACTATATGATCTCCAGAAGTCCCTTCTAATTCATTTACCTGTAATAGCAGTACAGGTGTTGTTTCAAGCAGACAGATCTGAAGAGCTGCTGAACTAACATCTCCAAATCCAACCTGAAGGAAACACACAGCAAGTGCATGGCACAGCTCCCATAATCACAGTGTGAGACCTGGTGTAATATGTGTGCTGTGCCTTCTGCACTCATTTCGGTCCACTCCAACCTTGAGTCCTACCATGGGATTTAACTGCAGGCCTGTATCATAGAATCATAGAATCATTTAGGTTGGAAAAGACCCTTAACGTCATCAAGTCCAACCGTAAACCTAACACTACCAAGTCCTCCACCTGACCTGGCACATTAGCTCTTTGTGAGAGTTGTTCTATGGGCTTATCAACCACCGTATGGTCCAAAGCTCAAAGAATCATTCCTGCTTTCCCCATCCATCCCCATATGATGACATCATGCAGTCTCAGAGCACAAGCTGATAGCACACACCAGGCACGGGCACACTAGATGCTTCTTTCGGGGAATAATTCTGCCTCCACCTATTAGATCTCTGTGGTATGTGCAATATTACAAGTGGGAGAGTTCGAGGAACATCAGTAGCTTTCAGTCCTGCCTTTCCACCAGCAAAAAGATCTCCATTAGTACCAACTATTCAGTTTCAGATGGTCTGTTTCCTACATAAGTGCTAGGAGATATCTGATAAACCCGACTGTGAACTGTGTTCTCAGTACGGCTTTCTCAGCAACCTTAGCTGACAAAGAAAGTTAGAGGCAGGTGTACCCTTAGACAGTATACCAATGCCAGGACAATATTTTGAGAAACTGACACTATTGTTTTTTTAAAAAGCCAGAAACTAGCCTTCTCCCAGCAAAGCACTGATGATCTCTAAACATGCTGATTTCAGTTTCAGTGGATACTGTTCATTTTCACTACTTCTGTAGGAAAAGGATCACTCTAGAAAAAAGGAAGCTGAAGGCAGACTGGGACAGACTTCAAATATGGAAGGGATACCTACAGAGAGGAAGAAATTAATTGGTCTTTGTTTCATCTATAGTGATCAAGTCATGACGTGTTACTAAGTTATTATAAGGCATATTTAAATTAGATAGTAGGAGAAACCTTGTAGCAATAACCTAATAAAAATAATTAAATAACCTCATTTTGCTTGGGAGGCTTTACCCTGAGGTGTGATTAAGCAGTTTAGAGGCATTTTTTTAGGAGTGATTTAGATAATATCCAGGACCTGGAGCATGGGTTAAATGACCTATCAAGGTCCTCTCTTGCCCTACTTTCTATAATTAAATGACACTGTCTCCTAATTCTGGCTATGCTGTAAAGTTTTCTCAGCCTCCAGTTTCCACAGAAGCAAACCATTTTGTATTTCTAGTAATTGCTACACTAAGGCTGACGGATGTGTCTGAACAAGCTTCATTTACGTAATCTGAAATGCCACAGCTTCAAGGATTTCTGTCTGTGGTTTGATAAGGACACGTTGGATCAACCATTAGCTATAATATTGCTGATGGTGCATGAAAATGACAGAATCTAAAATCTCTTCCAAGACAGTAAATGGTGGAAGGACTGTTTTATCAATAAGGTCCTGTTGAAGGTGAAGAAACAGCAGAGGGAATCCGCTGAATAAAGAAGGATCATGTTTACACAGTGAAAAATATTTTTCAGGTCATCATCAACTCATTTTAATTGACATTTAATAGTCAATATGTTGTAAACCTGGTCTGATGCATTTACTTTTTCTATACCTAAAATAAATAATATATAAATATATTCAGAAGATCATCATTATTGTAGATTCTGTTCATTATATACATTTGTGGTGCATATGCCACTTAATTACAAAGAATAAGAATCTTCCTAGTTGTTCCTGCTGTAAGCAAATTATGTAAGTACCTGTGTACATTAACAGATATGGATATTGTCTCTGAGATCTCTGGGACTACAACTGACTTCAGAACTATTCTTAGACATATGGTGCACATGAAAAAATGGAAACAATATAGGCACACAGTGCCATAAGTAAATATAGAGATTAGTTATGCCCTCTGAGTAGCTGGAGTATTGTTGAGAGGTGGAAGAATCCTCTTTATATATAAGAATATAGGCTGGGAAGCCTCATGTTTGTCTCTTGCAAAGTTTCTCTATGTGTAACACCCACAATGGGCCACTAGACATGAAGCTGCTTCAGGATTAGCACAGCACCTTTCCCAGGGCTGAGCATCTTACCCTGCCAGAAAGCAGAGGATCAGGCTTTTACTTTTGAACAGACACAAAAAGTTCCTTTCCTTCTTTAATAAAGGAAATGTCTTAGCAGCACAGCACACAATTCTAATTCAGGGAACATGGTGGCTAATGTTCTCTTCAAGGGCAATAAACTCTGACCTTGCCAGGGTATTTTAATCATATTTTTCATGTTGTAAAGGGCCATTCAGTCTTTCAGCAAAACGACTTTATTTCCAGACTACAAAATCAGCATCAGCAGTTCAGAGCACCTACAGAGAAACCTTTAATGCAAGATTTTTAGACAGCCATTTCTGCTCCTGTAGGATTCATCTTTGTAGTGATGAATACTTTGCAAATTCATGCTGGGTTTTCTGTTCAGAGTAAAGGATGGCATAAAACACACATGAAACACAGGTGTTCTCATTCTTAATGAAATTAAGGTAGTAGGTGGTGGTACGGAGACACGTCATCCTGATTTTTGTTATCATCACCATAATTTTGAAGATAGGCATATCTTCACAGTTTATGGATTAGGACACATTTTCAGAGAATGCCTGGGTGACCCCATTCAAATCCGGTGTTACTGCTGCATTCCTGCAAGCCCTGGAAAGGTCTGGCTCCTGAGCTGCCACTTCTCACAACTGCAAGTCTTGCAGATTGTCAATGTCTGCTCTTGTGATTCAGCAAAGAGTTTCTCTTGTATACTTAGGTCAGGAGCCCCCAGCTCCCAAAGGAGGGATTTTGCAATCTGAAGAGGTAATACCTCTTCCATTTCAGTTTCGAGTTGAACTCTGTGCAAGCTGGGAGCTGAGGGCTACCTTATGCAGCCCACATACTATAGGTGTTTTCTGAATCTTAAATATCTCTAGGTGCCACCAGAGTTGTACAAGTCGAAAAAAAAAAAAGGCATTTGCAGACCTACAAGGCTGAGCTGCCTAGAAATGCAGTAATTGCACCTCTTTGCTACTAACTAGAGAAAGAGAAAAAAGTGTCATGGTTTGTTTTCTTTATATAATCTGACAAGAACTGAAAATATTAAAACATGCACACACGCACTTACTTTTTGGTTTTCATTAAAGAAATTTTTTAAAATAGCTTTTTATAAAAATTTTCTGGTTCTCCAAATTTGTCTTGCCTGCTCCCAAATTACTTTATTTTTCAATATTATCTTGTGAGGTATTTAGTCTGACTGGTTCTACATTTTTATTAATATTTTTGTCCTTAAAATAAATAATATTTGCATGACCTAGAATTTTCCTCTTTTTTATAAGCTCTTTGAGGAAATAGTACATAGGAACATGTTAGAATGCAAGAAATGCCAGAATACGTGACAATAGTTACTTATGATACAACTACATTGTATGTTTATTGCAAGGACATTTCCATACTCACATAATGATTAATTGAGCTGACTTTAACCAATGGATGTGGATGTTCATGAGGAGGGCAACATGAAGAAATCATTTGAGCTTGTTCTTGTTTTTACTCACAATTTAATATAGGTTATACTCATGCTTGCTGTACAGTGTTGGCCATCAGAAGTCAGCTTAATATCCACAGATAACATGTACGTAGTCATGTCTATAGACATGGTTTTAATTGCTTTCAGAACTGCATTGTCTAAACTAAAATGAAAGAATTTCACCGGTGGGGCCTGGCTGGGGTCTTATTTTCCTTTAAGAAGAGAAATTCTAATTTTTCTGCAGTTTGAAACATTTGGACATACATTGAAAGGGTGGCCTCTGTATTTATGCTCTGAAAACTGAGATAATTCTTCGAGGGAAAAAATAATTCAAATTGTTTTCAAGAAAAAGACATAAGTGATTCCCTGGGATATCTGAAATGCTTTGTTTCACTTGTCTTCTGAGAGCTAAAAAACTGTTCTAAAAGTCATCAGAGCCAGCAGGCATATCTCCATCAAACAGAACAGGCTTTGGATCAAGCATTAAACAGTAGAAAATGTCTCACCTTGTCACTAACTGTGTCCTTTCTCCTTGAGCCCTTTCATAGATTTAACTATTAGCCCTGTCTGGCTTCCGAAAAAATCAACCAATTGGGAAGGTCAGTTTCTAAAATGGTTTGTCTTTGATTTTCTTTTTTAAGGCTCAGAAGGAACATTCTCTCCAATGCTTTGAATTCCAGTAACAAATCCATTTTGTCAGGTTATCCTTGACTGAAATTCTGGAGTGTTTTTTGTGCCCTGAAACACGCCATTGCCAGCCTTGGTATTCATAACCAGCATGTCCAAGGCCACACACAATTTCTTTTCAAGCACTCATCTACAGAGTTCTCCTAAGAGAGCAATGTTTACGTATCATGACTACATTGATCTAAATAGTAGTTATGTGAGCAAAATACTCACTAAGACCAAACACTGCTTTGCCAAAGCAAATTTCCCTTTGAAGCCAATGAGCTTCTGTGTGAGCAGATGAAGACTGACCTTGCTCCTGAGCGAGTGCCTTTGAACTGCAAAAATGTGGACAGCATTCATGGCTGTGCATTGGATCAAACCCTGTATGAATTTATACACAGCTATGCTGATGTAAAACATCTGGGGGGGCTTCTCTTGTTAGTTTATATCCATCAAGATTTAATACTCCCCAGTAGTACTCTCTGGTATCAGCAGGATTCATTATTCAACATCAGAGACAGCGGTTGCTTTGTCTTGTATCCTTTATTTAATATTCCATGAACGGTCCAGTTTCTGTTCCTCATGCTTACACAAGCAATGAAAACAAAGGCACGGCCTGTATTGTCAGGCAACGAGAATTTGGCCCACGGTAAATATCAGGGTTTGATGTTAATCCCATCCTTTTTTTACACCAGAATAAGCCACTGCCTTCAAAGGAATTAGTCCTAGGTCACTCCAGTGTCAGTGCAGAAGGAACCCTGTGCTATATGTCCCTTCTACTAGCAAAGTGGCAGAAGAAACCTAATCCTTCATTATTTGTCCACGGTGTATTCTGCCAGCTAAAGGACTGAGTCAACTTTTTCCCACAGCACTCTCTGTACTTTTGATGTCAGCCTGACTTCTTCTAGCTCACCACACTGAAGCATTCACCGTGACTAATAGCGAAATAACACCCACAGGTTTCACAAAGGAAAATGTTTGTCCTCGCTTAACTCTCTGAGATAAAGTTTTAATCCAGCTGGTCTGGAATGCTGTAACCTCCCATGGCTTTTGTCTGGTACATTTCCATTTCCTCCTGTGTCCCATCCTTATTTTCTCTCCAGGACAGTTCCTAGTCATTAGTTAAAAAAAATTGAGACAAAGTAAACTTAAAGACAATAGTGAGTAATATTAGATAGTTATCAATAAAATTTCCATTTAACCTTGAGTGATTTGGGCCTTTCACTGTGCTTAAGCTGTGTTCAGCTCAGCTCTGGAGAACAAGGGATCCTAGGCCCTCTTGCACCATCCCCAACCATCCTAACGCTTTCCTTGCAGGTTAATCCATATCTTCATGGGGTCTATTTCCTGCGGTCTCCTGAGGTATATCATTACTGGTTCCCAGTGTGGTTAACAATGTCTGAAATTCTGTATACAGTGACGTCAGACTACAGTCCACCACCTTTATGTCACCCAAGATTTTTCCAAAGACAGAGCAGGCCTCAGGTACTCACATTTACAGCCCAATGTTAACATCAGGGAGAGGAGAGAAAGCCGGTGATTGTTGGGGTTTTTTTTAACTTTTTTTATTTTGAGATATTTTACTAGGAAAGGACTCTAAAAATGTCATTGCTAAGTTCTGTCTTTTCTTGATTTTCAGAAGGTCATCAAAGTCAACAACAAAATGAGATACTGAAGGAAAAAAATAAACACAAGGAATACCAAATTGCTTTCCTTGGGATTTTCAGCTCACTTTTTCAAAAATAATTTGAAATGGAAGCAGAGCAGCCATAATGGCAAATTTGGAGAGAGGAGATATTTTCCTCATTATTTCTGGGCTAGCAAATCTACAGCCTGATTCAGAATCTGTAAATCTACTCTAGTTGTCTCACACATCAATCTGCTGTAGATTCAATGGGCAAACTCTGTCTCTAAGGGCACCTGTGCAAAATGGCAACCACATACAGGTGCACCTGTGGGAAAAATTTAGCCTTGCCACTGGCCTTTAGTTAAAAGTTCTGATAATAAAGTTTAAAGAGCCTTTGTTTCCAGCACTGTTTTGCCTTCTTTTTCAGTAAATAGTTTAAAAAAAGAACAGCTGTGGGGAGGTGGCTTGTTTGCCAGCAGGTATAACTGATTAACACAAACAGCTGATCAGCAGAGCTGCCCATCAGAGTAGAAGCAGGCTTTGAAGGACACCCGACACTATGATATCCCTCATCTATTTTTCATTACCAGTATTTTCAGTACTATTTCAGTTAAACCAATTTACTTTCTAATAGATATTAGTCTCACTCTTACCCAGACCGGAGTGGCTTTCATAAGGCTGTCTTTATTTCTTGATAAAGAGTCCAAGAGTAATTTAAGATCATTATATTTTGCTATTACTTTCTTTTTCCATTGCAATACCAAAGGGGAAAAATTATTTGCAAAATCTTGCTTCTTTCCTTCACCTATGGCCACAGCTTGATAATTGAGAAGAAAACACACATGACCTGGCCTAACATAGCAGGGAAGAAAAACAAAAAACTTGTCTTGCACAGGCTGTTGTACCTCTGCAGAGCCAACCGAAGCAGGGTCACCTGTGCACAAATCATGGCGATTGCCACTTCCATTGCGAAGAGACACGGAGTACGTGCCAGATAATTGCTGGGACACGCATACATTTGATCACAGGAAAACAGCAATGAAGTGTGTCAGAAAAGATGAAGTGCTGTCAGCCCTACAAACATAATTATTGCTCGCTCACTTTTGACATCCTACTTTGGATTAGAGCCATTATCTAGAGCAATAAAAGCAGCTGTGCAGAACACCACCCCAAACTCATTTAGCAGAAATGCAGACTACCTAATTCTGTTTTCCTTAAAATGTATTTAAACTCTTTCCAATGCTGCAAAGCAGCCTTGATGGTTTGGTTTTTTTTCTACCATTACTCCTAATCAGTTGCATAATCTATTAAAGGAAGTACTAAGAGTTCTCTGCCTTGGCTATCTTGCTTGTACTTAGACAGAACTACTGAGATAATTTGAGGAAAATTTCCAAAAGTTACTTTCTCTTTAGATGTCCTAATTTTACAGTGTCCAGGCTCACCCTAAAACTCAGGGATGCTCTCAGACATTTCCAGACTGGGTATCAGCTGGAGTTTTTTCTCATTGGAAGATTATTTAACACAAGGGAAAAATTTAGCATTTGATAACGGTAGGTTCAAAAAAATCTAGGATTTAATTTTTATTCTTAATATTTAGGATATTATGAGTGTGCTTTCCTATTTCAGATTGATTTATTAGAAACATTTGTTTAGATGTTGTAACTTTATATTAGAAGTAATTTATTTCTCTAGTGGCTTTAAATGGAATGTGGCTTCTATCAAACATAATTACCTTGGTATTTGTTTTGAACAGTAAATATGTAAAGGAGATCAATTTCATATAAAAAAATGTGTAGGGAAAATTTTAATGTCAGGCCGAGCTTCCTGAATCTGAAAAATGGAAATGCAGAACAGAAAGAGAAACTTCGCAGTTGCTTTACACTGCTTTTAAGCACTGAGCAGGGCAATACTGTCACTTCAAAAGTTTCCTAACTTACCCCAATCTCTGTGGGATGCTTCCAGTGCAATTCCCTGTTGCAGTGGGATTTGTGCTGTGCATTGGTTTTTGCTTATTTTTGTGGGTTATTACAGTATCTATTCCTAGTTAGACAACAAAGGTAATTTAAAATAATTCTGTAGTACATGTACCGTGGTTTCAAGGTTGCATACACTTAAAGAAGAAAACAGAGATTCCTGTCTGAGTCTTTTACATTTACTTAAATACACCAAATGAGGAGAAATTTTTGGACAATAAAATGATGACATCTGGAAGGTTTGGCTTTAGAATTCTCCTTGTAATTACCCTGCAATGCAGCTGTCTCAGAGTACAGGCAGAGGGTACCCAACCAGCACACAGAAAACATTGAATAGGGGAGGTTATTCACATCAAAGAACAAGATTGTTCGTTTCAGGTATCCATAATAGCATCCTGTGTGCAAAATGATGACAAAAGAGTGCTCTGCTGCCCAGTGAACAGGAGATGTGATCACCAGATTTCATTTTGCAGTTCAGGATCAGTTCCTAGATGAGAGTCAGAAAGAGAGTTCAGCAGGGTATCCTGTAGCCATGGAAAACAGTTACTAAAAATTGAAGATCATTTATCCATCTCTGTCCATTCCCCAGTATGCATGGGCTATGACCCTACTACTGACATTGTCCCAGACGTGTCTAGTCATTTTAGCATCTATAAAAAGAAAAGCACCAGAAAATGTTATCCAAAGTCCCAGAACAGATAATTATTTTTTTTTTCTTAAGATTGTGCCTGAATGCTAAATTTTAGACAAACTCAAGGGGAGTTAGAGGAGATGTACTGAAAATTACTTGCCATTTTGGGCTGCTTGATGGCACTAACGAGGTTATGTATTTGCTTGACTGCTTCTGTGCATCACTCCAGTTATGTCAGCCCTCATGTCTCTGATAAGATATGATATGATTTTCCCAAAAGATCTATTATACCACACCATGTTGCAAGCGTCTTGCCACAGTTGATAGCTGACTTACTAAATTGTATGATTTGAGCTACCTACACACATTCTAATCAGACGTTCAATTTTCAGCATTTCTAATGGGTTCAATGGGAGGAAGAGCAAGGAGGAAATAGATATTTTTCTAACAGCAGATTAAACTCTTGTTCTGAATATTAAAGATACATATTTCTGAATATGTATCTTGAATATGTATCTAGTTCTGTCTTGAACTAGAACAATTTATTTTATGTAAATGATTTTATGTAAATGTTTTATTGTTCAGAGGCAAAATGGTCTTTGTTTTCTAAATCATTAGCAGTGCAGGAGCAATAAGCATGTTAGGATACTCTGCAGTAGAATTGAGGAAACTGTATCTGAGACCAGTTACTGTCATCAAGGGTAAATTAATCGTTCTTTGTGGTAGACCCTGTCTTTTGGTAGGACCGACTTGCCTCGCAGGTTCCAGTTTTCATGCACATTAAAGGCCAGATTGTGTCCCTAAGTACATAGTGAAGTCCTTTAATGCCTGCTCTGGAAGCAGCAAGACCTGACTTCTTAAAAGATCTCAGATCTCCTAGAGACATAAACAAGATCTAAGTATTTGAAGAATCAGCCAGTGTTCCCCTGGGAGCTGTGTACATCTGAGCCTCAAAACTCAGTTCTAATCACAAAATCAGGGGGTCACACTGATACAAATGGCTCTGTTCACAGCAGGGAGGGTAAAGCACAGCTCCTAATCATCCTAATCTGTGCTTGACTAAATTTACAGTGAATAAACAATACACCTTTTGCTATTCCTGTTTCTTCAGGTGTATGGTACATTCCTGTCTCTCAGTAAACTATATATATGTAGATCAGATAAAAAGTTTGCACTCATTCCAGATGTGATTAGGAATTCAACAGCTTTTGTACTTATGCATTGGACAATATAGAGGATGAGAGACAGATGAGCTTTCTGGAAAGGCATGGCAGCAGTTTGGGCATCTTTGTTGAATAGGTCAGTTTCCAGTAAATGTTGATGAAGAAGAACCTACAATCTAAAACAAACAAAAGACCTTCTATCATGGAAATTGCTATTTAGCATACCCGTAGACCCAGGAGAAGTCAGAAGGAGTGAACCTAGGGAATAAAAAAAAATCCTTACAAGGTGATTTAACAATAAGGCAGCAATGATTTCAGTTTAATGAGTTGGCAGCAGTGCCAACTATGAATGTTCACGTGCTTCCTCTCCCTGTGGAGGCTGTGCTGTGAACTCAATCAGACGACTGCTCTAGATAGGAAAATCACTGCCAACGCCAAATGTTTGTTTTTTAAGTTGGCCAAGTTCCCTGATATAGTTCACAGTATGGTCCCACAAATAATTGATCTGGCACAACAAAGGGGAAACTGTGCTGAGGGATCAAGGTGGGCAAGAGGCCGTGCAGAGATACAGGTACTAGTTTCACTGCCAGGAGCTTTGATTCATAAAATCATAGTCTCAGCTAGAGGTCAAGGTTTGCTGCAGCCCAGCAGTGAGAGACTGGTAGAGTCTGTGCTGCCAGATGTTCCTATTCTGTACAAAGTAGAGTATTTTGGTCTCAAAACCCACAGCCCTCATACAACCCCCAGTTCATTCCTGTTGATACATTCTCATAAGGGTGCAAGTTGTTTTCCCTCAAAGTAACCTAAGCAAGGGGGTGATGGAGAAGTGAGAGAGGGCAATTGGGTTTCTGAGACATTTTAGTTATAAAACCTAACCTTGTGGTGAGCTGCTATTTTTAGTTAAACAACTAATGATGAATCAAAATGCTTCTCCAAACCTAATTAACCAATAATAATTACCATAGCAACCAGTTCTTTATGTGGCGCACACTGAAAACACTCTTAAAGAGGCACAACAGCTTTACTTTCCCAGTTTTCCCAAAACAGACAAGTACTCTAATCCATTATTGAAAACAATCCAAAATTAGAAATCAAAATAGAAAAGAATTAAATAATTTCCCAAAGGCTCATTTCAGGAACTAATGAAATTCCTGCTCTTTAGGACTGATCTGCCTTGAGAATGTCCAACTGCAGATTACACTGAAATCCATTTCTTTATTTTTCAGATGTGTTTTAGTGAGATCAGCCCCAGCACTGCTCTGTTTCTATGCAGCAGAACAAACCCGCTGAAGAGGTTATAAAAGGTTTATTTCTGTAGAGCACGCTAGGGATTCTTTCCACTCTTGAGGTAGTAACAAACAAGTTCAGTGTCCTCCTGGATTTCAGAACTATTTCTAAACTTTTTCAGCTTTCTCTCCTCCACCTCTGCTGTGCTTTCCATGTGAAAGTATGCTACCATTAATTCAACTGTTCATCATGGACATTGTCTGTGGCAATTGCTATTTTTTAGGCCTGGTTATCAATCAGCATATTTCTAATCGGTTGTATTTGTTGAATATTTCTGAGCACTGGCTTTTCCTCAGGTTTTAGGCTCTTTGGAACTGCTGAATTCAATCACTCTATACTCCATAAATGTCTATTACTGGCAAGTCTTAGAGAGTACTGAATTATGAGACTCTACAGCTGGCCTTATGGCTTTATGAAATTGTCCCTGATGGACAAGTGCACCTTTCCAAAGATGAAACTTGTGGCAAAATTAAAATGCACTTCAGTTATGACTGTTGAAGTTTTAAAATTTCTGGCATTTGCAAGCTCTTCTCTAACTCCCAGTTGTTTATAAACTCAGAGGAACCTGTGTAATCTCCAAATCAAGGCAAACTCAATTAGGTGCTCTTGATAGCAAAAATGCCCACAAAATGCTGTTGTTATATTTAGCTAGCTTTGTTCTCACTAACTCACCTGTACACTTCAGAAGTTCCTGTTTCCTGAACTACATTCCATTCTGTCTTGATAAGCTGCCTGTGACTGTTATTCACCTACCACTTCTCAAGAGACTTCCGAACAGCTTCACCGTCTTTTCAATGAATTCTGCTTTTCCTGTCCTCTTACATTTCTACACTGCATATACTTTGACTGATGCTTCTTCCTGACCACCTGCGTCCAGTGCCTTTTAACTCTTTCTTTGCCTGACATCTGGTGGTTCACAAATCCACTCAAAATGCTATTTTGGTTTCACTTGTCTTGGCTAAGCCATTTTTGCATAATGAGTGACAGACAAAAATGAAATTTTTTGAATCAGTGTGTAGTGTCAAATTTAAATTTATCTTTCTTGTTTGACCCGCATTCACTCCTTTCATTTCCTTTTTTTTTTTTTTTTTTTGGCTAGTTTTCATATCGATTTTGCAAAGGGCTCTGAGGTGCCAGTATAAAGGACACTTTATAAATGCAAATTTATTTGACAAGTGGTTTCTCTGTGAACTAAGCTCTTGATCACCTCTTAATGAGAAGCAGAGTTTTGGAGTAAAAATTTTAACAGCTGCATCTAACTACCTGCCTGATCTTGTCAAGTAACTTTCTTTAGCTCTGTTCATCCTATTATACTATTACATGCATCTGCAGGTTCAGCAGGGGCAGTGCTGATCCTTTTACACAGATATTTCCAAGCAGCGTGGTGATAGGTACCTTTTTTTTTTTTTTGCATTTTATAAATATTTGAGAATCAGACCTCCCCAGAGCCCTATTTAACATCAAAACATATCACTCATGGCTTTTTAAGATCACTTGCTGTCTCTGCAACAATTGCTTATTTGAGTGCTGTGCAAGGTACAAATAGACTAAAGAGCTTATAAATGTCATGAAAAGATTTTATTTTTTTTTTCACATTATGTCTCAGCTTTCCTACTGTGTAAGCATTGATTATCTTCAGGTTAGTCAAAAAAATATGAAACAGTATACATCTTATAAAGTCAGAGTCTGCCCTGGCTTGTGGCCCTGATAGGCAGTAGAAAATACTGTAAGATTTCTGGAATTGGTCACAATAAGCCATAGGAAAAAGGAATGGCAATGAAAGACTCAAGTCTTCTACGTCTTTTTGATTAACAAGTGCCACAGATTAGTATCCTTGTAAGGCATAGTGCTTTACTCTTTAGATTGGTTTCAATTAGACTACTATGTGTAAAGAAAGCAGATTCTGCCTCTGAGTAAGCTGCTGTTTTACCTGTAACATGTTTTCCATAATTCCCTTTGTCCAAATCGAATTATATGCCCATGAAATCTAATTGAAGGCCAAATTCTACTGCATTTGCTTTAAGGAGATCTGCTGAAGTGAGTGGCACTAGTCTTGAGCACTAGCAAAGGCAGGTGACTGCACTGTGCTCATGAGGAACTTGCAATCAAATTTGCAAGCAAACAAGATCACCCTGCCACTGTCTTCACTGTTGAAATGCACATTTCAAGTGTTGTGAAAGGCTTTTCCTTTTCCTCACCCTATAACATCTTTCCTAGTGTGTGAGCACGGATTACCTTCAAGTCAATCAAGGTATGAAACGCTGACTCCTCCAGCCACCCACAGCTGATTTCAGTTGTCCTGTTGAACAATGTAATTCTGAACTCATCTTATCTCACGTCAGCTCATCACACACCTCTTAGTATCTTGCACCACAAAGGAGTTATCTCATGGGCTGAATTACTGTATTCTCTCTTTTATCTTGGAGCAAAGGCATGAAGTCCTGGGGACAGCTGGTTGGTCCAGGGCACCCTGTCTCTGGTAAAACAGGGTAAGGTAGATAACAGGGAGCACAGCGGTGGAATAGTGACAAATGCAGTGAGAATACACAGTTTCCAATTCCTCCCTTTTAAAAAAATAAAAGGCTGAGAGAGGTAATGCTATAAGTCAATAAAACCAGGAATGGTGAGAGGAAGAACAATTGGGAATGATTAGTCACTGTTTCTCGTATTATGAGCATGATGTGGTACTCAAAGAAATGATAAGGCTGCAAATGAAAGCAAACAAAAGGAAACGTTTTTGTCACAAAGTGCCTAATTAATTGTAGAAATCTTTGTCATTGAGTGCCATAGGAGCCAAAAGAACAATTATCTTCAAAAAAGCATCAGAAATAGTTAAGCAGATGGATAGAGTATACCTCTTCCAGCTCACAAGAGCCGTAAATCACAGGATCCTGGAAGTTAGGAAGATGTAAGGATAGTGCTAACCATGGACTATTTCTCACAAGCTTTGCCTAGACATCTATTACTGGCAAAGGTTAGACAAAACTTCAGTTGGAGCCAGGATATGCATTCTTATCTAATCATGGCATATAAACTGTAAATCAATTCCCTGTACTATTGTAGAACGATACTCTTGATTCAGGAATATGGGAATATATAAAGTTTCTGTTTCTGTCAGATCCAGTTGGCTTGATATCAGCTGTCACTTTCAATCCCACATGAATGTGAGGAATGAGACCTGCAGATCTGAGGCACAGCATTACAATGAAATTAGGGAGTTTTGCTAAAATGTTTTCTCACTTATATTAGGACAAGCAATGCTTTGATTTTAGGGAGACTGATTATCAGATAACACTACAAAAATGCAACCTCTAGCCCATAATGTCCCACAACCACAAATTGCTGGAGTGTTCAAGACTGTTGTGGCAAAACTTCACTGGATGATTGCTTTATTCTTTTACTCGTGTCTACTGTTTTATACTTGTGCTCCTACTTGGGCACTCTCTTTTGTCTACCAAGATGGGATACTGACTGATGAACACTCGATCTGACCTAGTGCAGCTGTTCTGACATTGGCGTGATCCTGTTGGTATTACCCGTAGCATTATGGTCCAAAGCTGTCAGAGTCTGGGTGTCTCTGTGAGGCAGGTGATGTGGTCACAGGGTAATGCAGCCCCCACCTGCTCCATGGCTGGTCTCCCACAGGTTGAGTGGTGTGATCCTGCGAGTCAGGGTGCACCCAGCAGAACCTCATGAGCATGGTGGCTGTGACTGGACCTTGTCAGAAAGACAGGGAGCTAAAGTTTGCAGACTTTCAGCTGGTTCTCTAACTAAGGTAGCAGTCAGAGCAGTTTCGCCCTACATGCTGCATTTGAGGAATGTTAATTTCTGGGCTTATTTTTCACTCTTGACCATCTCACAAGTTAACAAAAGGTAGGATGAAGTGGAAACTGAGAGGTTCAAGTGAAATTGCAACCTATAACAGGGAATAGGTATTGGACAAAGTGGCTGAAACTGCAGATCTGTGTTCTGTCTCTAGTGCGTGTGAATATTAGAGGTTTCTTACTCAGTTTCCCAAACAGTCATCGCTTCAGCAGTGTTGATTGTGCCCTGCTTTCCAAGCATACAAAGCACAGAGAGGTATCAATGAAAGATAAATAAGCCACTGAAGTTTACACTGTCCATGGATCTGCTCCCACCTGGCTAAGTTCATATTGAATGGAAGAGGTTGTGACGCACATTCTAGAAGGAAAAAGGATGCAGTTCTTACACAGGCGTCAATGAAGAACAGGTCTGTGTGCACAGGCACAGGCTTCACAAGCATTTGGTTGTCCTGTCGGCTTCCCCTGTTGAATGGTTTAGGATTCCTATTGTGCAAGTTTGTGCTTTGACATTGGCTGACCAGGAATTTATTTAATTTGGTCAATAATAACAGAATAACTATTATCACGGATATTAATTCTTAGCTAACTGACACTTTGTTTTCC
Organism: Thinocorus orbignyianus; assembly: GCA_013400375.1. Lineage (NCBI taxonomy): Eukaryota > Metazoa > Chordata > Aves > Ciconiiformes > Thinocoridae > Thinocorus > Thinocorus orbignyianus. Next base: position 747,891 of record VXBW01004976.1, read on the forward strand.
TTAATATGGCTTGTTCCCCAGCTAAGCCACAGAACAAATCACAAAGTTGCTTGTACAGAAGAGGCAGTTGCAAAAACAAATTGTTATTATGTTTGTAATCATTCCTGACTAGAGCTCTGTGAGTCAGTTCTTGGAAACATTGTTTGTGGTTCAACTAGAGTTTAATGCCCCCAAATACTGCATATTTCTTCCTCAAAGCAGAAAGAACTTTACACGTTTGATGCTTCTAATTAAGATCCAAGAGATTCTTTTATGTTAACATTCCTAACGGTTCAGGTTTACTGCCTACATGACTGAAGAGCAGTCATTCTCTCTCTCTCTTTCTCTTTTTAAACAGGTATTTTTGCTTCTCTTGCCTGATCAAATCCTATTTGTTGTTTGTTGCAGATAGCGGCTCAGGCAGTGTTATTTATGTGTATGAACACTGCAGGAATCTTCATTAGCTACCTATCAGACAGAGCACAACGTCAAGCCTTCCTGGAGACCAGAAGATGTGTAGAAGCCAGACTGAGACTAGAGACAGAAAATCAGCGACAGGTATTGGAGAAACAATCCTATTTTTGTATTAACTGGAATTGATAATAGGACACGACCAGGCTTTTGTAGCCTTGCTGACTCCAGTGTGATGCCACCTGATTTGTGCAGGTTAAGTGAGTTTCATGCTGTTATTTTGCTGGTGTGTATTGATCTGATATGATGTCTTAAAGATTTTTGCTGGGAAAAAGTATTAATAGAAAAAGGCTGTTCATTGTCCTTCCCCATACCAGAAGAAGAGGCAACTGGTAGGTGTTTAAAAATGGTTCTTTAGACAAGAGGGGGTAAACTGGGAAACTTTATGTTTCAGGGTATTGTAGGTACTCAAACTTGTATCTGCCAAGTGAAGTCTACCCAAGTTCATGGAAGTGAACTCCATCTAGACAGAGAAAATGCTAAAAAGCATTGCCTCTGGCTCACAGACTAATTTTTGGAGCTGGGAGGCCACTTCAGGGAAGTGTCACTGTATGCTTTACTTGTTCTTAAATTCTTCCCTAAAAATCTCATTTTGGCCACTGTGCATATTAGTATACCGGGCTAGGTGGACTTTTGATTTGAGCAGGGATGGTTGTTCTTAGATACATCATCTTTTCCAATCAGGAGTAAGAGGCATTGAATAAAAAGAAGTTTGCTGCTTATTGGTTTGTATCAAGAGAGCAGAAATGAGATGTAGCATGCTACACATATTTTGCATTCCCACTGGAATATCAGAAAATTCACTTGGTGTTTCAAAACTTGTATTAAAATCAAAATGCAACCTGTATATATAAATATATGTGTTACACTGCGATTTCGTTCTCAAATGAACTTAGCTGTTCATTTTGTCCTGTTGTATAGATATATGTATTGCTTCTCAATTTTATTTCATTTACTTCTTGAAAGTCATAATTTTATGAAGAGGTCTAGGAAGATATCATATTCTAGGCTTTACTGGGTAATGACTTAGTATGAATGTATGACTGTGCTGAGTAATGCAAGTTATTTATGTCAGGACACCTCTCCAGCCATTGCTGAGTGGAGAAGCTTTGAGGGATGCTGTCTAGGATGCTCTGTTCTCGTTTGAACTCTTAGACCATATTTTTATGGCTTTTGAGTTTTTTTATGAGTTTCGGGTGGGTTTTTCTCCATTTTTCTTGTCGTTTAAACTTTTGTAAACTAACTTTTGGCAATCTTCATTTGATCATTAGTTTGTAGCATTCATTGTAAAAATCTTTATAAATGGGAGATTGTGAGGATCAAACTCCAAACTCATAAGTTATAGAGAGGTATGTTTATTCAGTGCTGGGAACACAGGGGATCGCTCCATCTAACATGTTCGTCTGTACATTGCGTGGGTGGGCTTTTTGTACATGCATATTAAAATCTAGGCAATACATATGTATTCTGGCTATGTGCCAGTCCACGCAATTCTCTTCACAGGTGGCTGACTCCTTTCCATGGTTGTTTAACCATGTCTTAGGCAAGATCCGGCACCTGCGGTGGGAGCTTGATTTCTTCTTTCTTCTCTGGCGCCTGTAATCACTAAAAATCATTTAGATAACATTTTCTAAGGCAAAAAAAAATTATCACAAAGATCACCTAGGAACCATGTTCTGGTCCATAGGCTAACAAAATAAGCTCATTGAGTCCTTAATGCTGCATTGAGTTAAAACTATCAGACTATGCTTTAGCTGGAAGATCATAGTTTCAGCGGGCCCACTGTTTCAGGCCCACCGCTTCAATTACCAAAATGAATTTCCCCATTCCAAGTGATTGTGGATAATATATAATAATAAATCATTAGAATTATTTTATTTTATTATGAAAAATTATTTTTTTACAAAGACAGCCTTTTTTTGAGAAATTAAATTTTGTTGAAATTTTATTTCCTATTAGGAAAATAAAGATAGATTGTTTCTATTTTGTGAGGGGGGGGAAGTAAGAGCTGGACCTGAAATGCTTGTTTTTAATCAGTCGATGTTGAACTGTGTATTTTGTCTTGGCCCAGAACCTTGCAAGGCTTCAGGACTGTGCTGTCTCCTGAAGGATGAACTTCCTGGAGAATTACCTCACTACAGTTGACACACACCTATAACTAAACAAAGCACTGACTCATCGATATCATATGACTGGAAACACATGAGGGAAAATGTACTGGGGCCAAGGAAGATGCCCACAAGAGAAACAGACATCGGGTTTGCAAATGAAAAATCTCTTCTAAAACTCAGTTTAATGATAAACCAAGCCAACATTCATGAACAAAACATTTTGAAATATTTCCTATTAATTTAGTTAGAACTTTGAAACTGTGTTACTGTGCACACCTATAAATATATCATAGAATTACAGAAGGGTTAGAGTTGGAAGGGACCTTAAAGATCAGCCAGTTCCAACCCCCCTGCCATGGACAGGGACACCTCCCACCAGACCAGGTTGCTCAAAGCCCCATCCAGACTGGCCTTGAACACTTCCAAGGGTGGGGCATCCACAACTTCTCTGGGCAACCTATTCCAGTGCCTCACCACCCTCACAGGAAATAATATCTTCCTAATATCTAATCTAAATCTCCTCTCTTCCAATTTAAAACCATTATCCCTTGTCCTGTCACTACGCTTCCTGACGAAGAGTCAGGAAGACTATAAAAGTATACAAAGTATAAAAAGAGTGTGTGTGTATATATAGATATATATGTATAAAACACATGTAATATACTTTGCAACTTTTCATTTGTATTTGGGACAACAACAATGACAAAATATTTCAGTACTGAAATGTCTTGAGGAACCTGTTTCAGTCAGTCTTCTATTCTTTCCCTTTGCTTTTGAAGAAGTGGCTCATTTAAGCTATTTCTAAACATATCTTCTTTAAGAAGACTGGCAATGTCGCATTTTAGGTGACAGCTTTTCTTGAGCAGCTTGTTCATGCTCAGTTAATCAGTATCCTCAGGCAATAATTCAATGGCTGCTAGACTTCTAACATTTTTCTATCTTGAAGCCATATATTTCATGATACAGGAGATCTGTAGTTCACACGAATATAAAAGTCATATTACCTGTTAATGCATATCACGTTTTAAAAAATAAGAACAGAATACTGGTGAAGTTCAGTATATTCATTCTATGACATCCTAGAAAACAGCTCTGATATATGAGGTGGGGGTGAAAAGGGGAAAAAGTGTGCGAAGGCCAATAGTTGAGATGTGGCTTCTGAAAATTTCTAAAAGTATGGCCGAGGAGCTAAAACCATGCAGAGAAAGTACATGAATAATTACTTTGGTTTATTTCTCTTCCACTTCTCATAAGAGGTCTAAACTTCAAGTTTCTAACAGAGGGGTCATGCTTTTTTTTTTGTCTTTCAGTGGTGATATTGCTACTTTTTATAGTAATAAGTAAAGTATTAAAATCTCTCCAGGTTTCTTTCTACCCCACACAGCTTCCACTTCTTAGACTGACAATAATAGATAATTACAGTGGGTGGTTGTATTGACATGTCATGTGTGTCACTCTTCATATGAAGTACAGCAGCTTGCCAGAGAGGAACCATAGGGCCTGTTTTTCTCTGTACTTTGTTGAAATCAGAAAACCAGTAAAATTAAATTAAGAAAAAACAAAGTGATAAATGCATATAAATAAATGCAACAGGGGATGATATACTCTTCCATAAGCAACTGAAGAGTAAGGCTTCAATTTTTTTTTTTAAATTATGAAGGTTATGTAAATACTTCAGATATACTTCTGTTCATTCCTGTGCCTTCTTGAAACTAGGAAATCAAGTTTCTGCTCTCTCAAAATGACCCTTTTGATTTCTCAATATCTGTTGGGTTTGTCATCTCTAATCATCCATCATTCTGATAACTATAAATGCTTTTACTATCAGTATTCATTATTGTGTAATGCCTAAAAGAACCGGTCATGGAAAGTCACCCAATTGTGAGTCAAACATTTTATAATCTGTGTTTTAGAGACAAGTGAGGCGTACCATCAGACATGTGGAGCTGATAAGTAAGGGTCTTTTGGGGTTTCAGAGATTTTTAGGAATCCCCTAATGAGAGTTTGCAGATTTTCTGGAATCGCAATATAAAGTTTCTGTTACTTTCTGTATTGTAGTGGAAAGCAGGAAATGGTTCTGTATTTATTTCCTGATAAATTTCATATAGATGAGTTGAATTTTTTTTAGTGAAAGCAGTTTTATTCATTCATTTGCCATCATACTTATTTTTTACACAGTGCAATAAAAATAGAAGGTGAAACATCAAAACCCCCTAGGGGGAAAAAAAGTCTTTCTTTGTTTTGTTTGTGCTGCTCTGGGCTGAAATTTGGACAGTCAGATGTGATAGTTTGTTTCCCAGATGTCATTATTTTTCAACTATTGATAATCTCTTCCTTTTGCAGGGTTTTCAGGGTTTAAGGACTCCTTGCTCTATTTCAGCACTGCTACGGGGGTTTCCAGTTTGTCAGTCAAAGTAAATTTTCTCTGTCATAGTGTCTGTGTGCCATGTTACGGTCTCAGCTGAATAGCTATTAATCTGAATTAGCTCCACATTGTCCACAAAAGATATCCTCAGATGCAAGTTCAGCTTTTACGCTATTTACAATTCATTCTCCTACTACACTGGAAAGAAGAGGGTGAAACGCAGACCTTTGTGATGGAAAGGACTTTAGGAGCCTGGCCAAAGTTTTTCAAAGTTTTTGAGTGACTTAATTTCCAATTGTCGTATTTCCAAAACTATACAATTAAATTCCTACATCTTTTGTCATCCTTCCTGCCCCATCACCATCACCAAGACTTTTGAGTAAAATTTCAAAAAGTATATCAAAAAGTTAGGACTTATAGTCATATTTTCAAAAGTGACTAATTCACCAGGGATCTGATTTTTTTAATTATTCATTTTGTTTTATTTGTAAGCACCTGGGGTTTTCAACAAGTGAAAATTAGACTCTAATCAGTCTATTAATAAAATGAACAGTACTGTGGATAAAAAGGAGAATTACTCCAGCAGTCATTGTCAATGTTGTTTATGCACTTAACTGTATAATATTACCTGTGTGACACCATTTGGAAATCCCAGCACTCTGTGAAACTAAAGGAACATCTGTGTCTACTTCTTTCCCAATTTTCATGACAAAACTAGAATTTTGGTGAAGATCTAAAATATATCAGAACTTGGCTTAGTTAAATAATACTCAACTGCTGATGAATACCAGGAAAACTATCACAGAAAGACAGAGATGTCAGAGGAGCAAGCTAGAGAAAGTAGCACAGACAAACTAATGTTTGTAAAAAGAGTCTCAGTTTAACAGTTGATAAAATCATTAACTTAAATATTTTTAATGAAATATCATTAGCTGCTTGTGCTTAATATAAGCAGTTTTATCAACCAACCAAAAGTGGCAGCCATAAAACAGCTTCCAGTTTTGTTTTCAACACATTGTAATTAGGAATAAACAATCATGAGGTTCTCGGTTTTTGTAAGACTATTTTGTTCCAAGAATACCATCACTCTCCACTACCTGTTTGAAATTTTGGGTCAATATTGTGATTTAATATCTATGTGTTTCAAAAAGGTGGACACCCAGTACTGTATTTTGTTCGTAACCACTTCAAAAACAGTGTCTTCCTATTTACCTTGATTTTATTGTAAGAACACAGCAGGTAATTCTGCTTTCAGCACATTTGGGCAATGAAAACATGAAACTTTCTTAATTAGCTACTGTAAAAACTTTCAAAAACAATGAATTCATCATTTCCCTTATTGTGAAAATGCTGTGAAATTGCCCCCAGTGAAGAGTAAAACCCTATCTTAAATTTCCTTTCCATTTCTGTTTCTCATCATACAAAAATCCTTACACTTTAATTGAATGACATATCCAGGCACATATTGAAATTATGACTTTATGAAGAACTGAATTTATAATATATCCGATGTCCTCACCTGCTCTCTTCCCAGTAATTCATCTTTACTTGAAATTTGTCTAGCACTTTAAACCCTCCAATATTATAATTTAATTATAAAGAGTCTCTCAGACAACTTTGTCACTCCATCACACACAGATGTGCCAAGTTATATATATCTGAAAACAATTATTGTGCAAGGAGGTTAATATTTTACTTTAAAAAAAATATTATGACTGAAGCTGGAAATGGAGGCTTAAAACAGCTGGGAAGGGAACTGCATAGAAGTAGCTAAATAGCTTTAAAAATCCGTCCAGCACTTACCTCTTACCTTGTGATAAGATCACAACCTTACAGCATTGCTATTTTACTCATAATTAAGAAAATTCTCCTGTGTGATGGCCACACTTCTACTCTCTGTCCAAGACCTCTCTTTACCAATGAGACTAATGAAGTCCGAGTAAAGAAATAGGAAAATACCAGTGGGAAGATACATTCAGCCTAAGCAAAGTTGTTGGACTGCGTCCTACCAACATGAACAACCAGTGGATTGAATTAGTGTTCAAAAAAGATAACGTAAATCTTCTCTGAAAGAGAATAACATATTTTATTTGCATTATTTCTGGTAGTTTTAGAGCACCTGATGGCACCTTATGAAAGAGGGATCTTCTTTGTAGTTGTTTGAGATGACAGGTGAAATAAGCCCAGATCTGCGTGATGCTTATATTCATCCTCTGGTGAGAAGTTTGTTCTTGCTCTCTCTGTAGCAGGTTCTGCATCATTCATGAAAAGAAAACTTCTTACCTGCTGTGCAGAGCTCACAGCAAAGCTACACTGTCAGTGCTGTGCTAAGCTATTGGGAGGGACTAAGACTCAAATCAAGAAGAAATACTCCAGTTCTTAAGCCTTGAGAAGCCAAAAAGAGAAAATTATTCTACTTCATCCCTGCATTTGTGCAGTTTCAGTGGCGTTAGTACTAGAATGTTTAGTACTTAGGTTTTGCATTATCTTTAGCTGTATTTTTTACACTCCCCTTCCAAGACAGTCTTCAGCAAGCAGACCTTCTCTCCAGGTATCATCTCAAATCCCACCAAGAGAAGGTACTCTTATATGGGAATAAAACTCCTTCTCAGTGTCTTCCCTAAGCCTTTTGACTATTTTCTTGAGTGTCTAGCACTCTGGCAGAGGAGATTGAGGTAAAGGCTAGAAGGAACAATTAAGACAGAGAGTTGATGGGGAACAACTGGTGTCTACCTCTTGTCTTGCAAGGAGTACTCAGGCAAGAAAGTGCCATCATACCTGATCCACCCAGCTTCTAGGGACGTTTGCACTCCAGATGGACTGAAAATGGTCATCTGCAGGCATAGTTATGGATTTGGTCAGATTAGTGAGGAACAAGAAGAAAAAACTTTTCTTAATTAAATGGTCTAATGGGAAGAGTCCTCTATGAGAGAACACCAAGCAAATATTTCCTCCCTGCAAGTCCTGCCACCGATTTACTGGACAGCCGCTTTCCAGCTAACCTCTTTCTCATAGGAGATTTCACACAAAAAATTAATGCTCACTTTGAAAGTTAAAACAGTTCAGATACTATTTCATTCATTTTCCACAAAGAATTTGAGCTCAACCACCCTAAAGAACCGATTGTCCAGGTGAGAAGAGGGTTGTTTTATTTCCTGGGTATGAATACACGTTCTGTTTTTTCCAGTGCGGATATGAGGGCTGCAGAAGGAGAAGATACTCCTTAACCGAACAATCTTTAGTTGGTATATTTACTCTCTCCTGCCTGTTATTTTTGGAAAAACTGTAATCCTGTCTTAATCTCTTTTTCCATTAGAAAACCATTCTGTTTTACTGTTTTTTTCTCTTATACATCTACTTTCAGAGGATTTTTTTCACACTTTCCTCTGCAACAATCTTTATTTCCTGCAGCTTTAAGAAGCTCTCTGCAGATTGATAAACTCTGTTGTTTGGTTGGTTGTTTTTTTTTTTTTTAAAAAGAAGCTTACATGTTTTGCAGGTTTTATCAAGCTCTTACAGATCTAGATTTTAATCAACCATCAGGCCTTTGCAGCCTCTAAAGTAAGAGCAGCTTGGACTGGGATTGGAAAGGGCACTTTAAGAGGGTTAAACACTATAAAGTCTTTTTTTTTTTTATACCAGTGCTAAGAATGCCAAAAACCCTCTGAATTGGTATGAGAACAAAGTTCAGATCTCATTTAAGAAAAGAGTAATCTGAATTTAAAAGATCATGTAACATTCTTTTTTTTCGTTGTAAAAGTAGTTTAAAATGCTTCATAAATTAAAATTATGATCATAATAATTGAGGTCTTATTTTTTCAGGGTAAACTATGACCTCACAGTTAAAAATTCTATGTAAACCTCTGGTTAAATATTGCATTTTAGTCAGCTTTTTCCCTTTATATGAAAAAATCTATTGAATTTGGTGTGCTCAGAATATGTTCACAGTCATACAGACTTTCTCTAATGTTGATATCTTTCTCTAAAGAACGACAATCCCAACAAAAATTTGTTCTCAACTTTGCTCCTTTGTTACTTAGAGGATCAAATCCAAAGTATAACATACTGATTAATCCAACAAGCGAAGGAATATGCAAATTTATATTGTTCTTCACAATCCGTATTCATATTGTGGTTTAGCAGATGACCTGTTTCCTAAGTCCATTGACAGGCTTTCCTCCTTATTGGGGCGGGGGAACCAATATTTACATGGACTTCTGTAGGTACCAGGGAACGCATCACAGGACTAGCATGTACATTTTCTGCACCTTCTTGTCTCAAAACACCCCATCTCCTCAACCTACTCACAGTAGAAAACACAGTATTTTGCATGTCAAATTTTAGATATTGTTCCTTCGTATTTGGGGCTGGTGTTTGTCTCTTATCATCAGAGCACAACCCCCACATTTTGCTTTCAAATAGATATCTAAAGTGATACCAAAATAAAAAACATCCTCTGCTTTATCTTCCTTTCCTTGGAAATCTGGAGTAGTCGCATGAACTCAAACAGAATAATGAGATGGAAACTTTCCCTGAAAGAAACAGGTGAGAAGGAAACCTCTACTTCTTCCTACTCCTCCCCCGAAGTTTCCCCCTGTAGTAGGATTCATTAATTATAAAACTACTTTCTGAAATGATCTGTATTTTTTTTATGTCTAAACCAAGACTGTCCAAATGCTGTGCTGGTTGACAGTGAACAGGACTGATAGATCATTGATCAGGTTTTGGTGATCTGTGCCTCCTAGGTTCTTTGGTCCTTGCTAAAGAGAGAGGAGAGAGAGGTGTCTAATAAAAAAAAAAAAAGAAAAAGCCATTATCACAGCTGCCACTGTCTAGCGACCCTTGCTGATTGTCTCAGAAAAGTGGACAAAGGTGAAATGTGTAAGGGGAATGAACTAGTTTCAACCCCCTATAGCGATGAGATGCTTTTTGTCAGCTGGTCTGTGGTACAGTTATCTTGCTTAAATAAAGAGCGAAAGAGAGGAAGAGAGAGAGAGAGAAAGAAAAAAAAAAGGCATTTGCAGCTTACGTGGTGAAGTTCCCTGAAATAAGGAAATATACACAGTAACAGGAAATTATTGGAANTTATGAGATTTGGAAGAAACATAATTACAAAACTATAAAATTTGTCTTTCCATGCATTAGATACTATTATTGGACCACTGTGGGGCTGGGCTACCACTTGTAAGCATAAATATTCATGTCAAAAAGGCAGGGTGGTGATACAAATTGTTTTGTAAGCCCCGCTTTTCACCACTTGTCTTTGTTTCATGCTTGGGTTTCACAATGCAATGTAATTATAACATGATCTTCATTCAAGAGGCAAAAAGTCATGTGTTAAGATCCAGAGGATGTGGGATTATTAACCATTGCTTGTTCTCAATATTGACACTGGCACTGAATTAGACCTATAGTTCCTATTGCCTAAGACATAGCTCAAATGAGAAAGTAGTGTCAGGAGACTATTTTATGATGTATCCCAGCAGATCTAACAGCTGGTCGTTACAGCTCTTATCCCCAGACACGTGTTCCCACCCACTCCCATGCAAGTTAGTGGTAATCATGTGGCTTCTCGGTGAGCTGATTCACTGTGCTCATGCCATATAGTGTAAACATCAGCTGTACTTAGTTTTGTGATCAATTGTGTTACTTTTAAAAATAGTTTTATAAATATTTTTTATTTTTCGCTTAAAAGATACACACAGCAGCAGTAACAGGTGCGATGCCAAAAAAATTGACAGGGTTGTCCCACCATTTCCCAGCATGATACAGGATGAGGTAAGTGTTTATGAAGCCGAAATGATACTGGGAAGGCATGAAAATACAAACTGGCAGCCCTAGAATCAGCTTTCTACAGCTCAGGGAACACAGGGCAAGCAGACATTAAGACTGCGATATTCTCGCATAACCAACTGGCTAATGAGAAAGGCACCTCCTTTGACACCTGGCAATAGACTGTTAATCATCAGGCTCTGCCAAGACTTTGTAAGGTGGCTTCAGGTACTTGAATCTTCAAACCATTCATCATCCAAGCAAAGCAAAATATAAGCAGTACCTTGCAGTCTTTCCTTTCAGCTTATGCTACATGTATTGTCTCATGCTATCATGGACAACAGTATTGAGGAAACAATTGGATAAAATGTCCTTCCTATAAGAATTGTGCAGAAAAAGTTTTTTCCTTCTTGCATTACCACAAACTTTATAACACTTCTTGGTTAACAACTAATTAGAAACCATTATAAAAAGTCATGACTCTCATAAACACAAGGTTATCAGTTTGGATGAGACTCTAGCTACGTTTCATAGCCAACAACTAAACAAAAGGAGACTGATGTTGTTTCTCTTTGAGAACAGCAGATGCTTAAATGCAACATGCAGCCAAGGATGGGATGAGTGGGAATGGTATCTGCCCGAATTCAAATAAAAGAAAGTTGATATAGCTTATTTTGCATATTGCAGCAGTAAGTAGTAAGAGCTAACAGACAACCTCATAACCCCACAAGCCTGAACGTATTAGGTATTGCAGTTCCTTCAGTATTTTTTAATTACTTGCCATTGTCTCGATAACACACAAGAAAGAACAGCTGTAAATAGACTGTCCATTGCACACTAAGTAAGAATGAAGGAATTTCTCTTCAGAGCTGCTCATCCTAATGAGAGGTGCTAATTCCCATTTTCTAGAGTGGCATCTACGATAATTACATCTATTCTGAACATTGTCAGTTTTCAGTATAAAACAATACCATTTTTATCTACTTTCCCTAAACATAATAAAAGCTCATGTGCTCCAGAAAGGCTAAAGCCACTGCTCTGAGCACACCTTTTCTCATGCTATGAAATTCAGTGGTTGAAACAATAAAGCGTTTATGATAATTGTAAATTTTGTTAAAGCCAAGCCTGATGGTTCTAGCAAAATGATTCTTAAAAGTCAACATGAAAATTGTGGGGTAGTTTCTCTAGAGTCTCTGTCAAGCTAAACATTTCTTGGGTATATCCACTCTAGTTTTACAGAAGTGTCTTGGGAACAGCCTTAAGCAACTTGTTCCCTGATCCAAAGACTTCCCTGCACAAGATACATGTAGGTTCACGCATCTGAAAGTACGTGCAGAGGATAAAGAGCAAGACCTCAATTGAACTGTCATTCAAGAGTGGCTTTTTATCCCTTGGCAAAGCCAACCCTGATAAAGAAGTTGAGAAACAAAGGAAAATCCCAGGGCAGTACAGTCAGCATTTTGTCATTTGCTGTGAACCATCTAAGGGTAGTTGGTGCAGGGAGCTTATGCAGACAGTGGATCCTGCAGGGGTGATGCCCTCACATGATCTGCAGGGAAGCCTTGGGAAGTTTGACCTTCCTCTTGACAACCTCCTGCAGGCCCCAGGTTGCTTGTTGCTGTTTTGTGCTTGTTAGTGTTTCGTTTTCTTTGATCAGCACCAGTGGAAAGGTCTTTGGTTCAGTTTTTATTTACAAGACTGAGACCTCATGCATTGGTTAATTGTCTCATCCGAAGGCTGTTATTTACTCATCAGGGACATGTCCCACTTTTCCATGAATGTGTCTAGCTATGTATGTGCAGTTGTAATGACTGTTGAACCCCTCAGTTTCAGCACGAGACACACAAGGGATCAGTGCAGACAGACCACAGGGAACTTGTTCAACAAGAATGACTACTGCAGATGCATAAAAGAAGAAGTGGATATTAGAGAAAGTAGCAGTGTTACAATCTTGTGATTTAAGCAGGCACGTGACTCATGAAGATAATTTGCTTTGTCACTGTAGGATTTTTTTCGCTGCTACTAAATTTTCTGAAGGACTAGATGGGTAGGAGGCAGCTCCGTGTTTAGACTCCTCCAAACTAAGTGACTTCATGCTCTTTATATTTCTGAGCTCCTGCTACAGTCAGCTGAGATCTAGTCAATAGAGACAGCGGGGCCCATAGAGACCTGCAGTGGCGCTAAAGTAGACATTACATCTGTTGAATATGCCTCAAGGCTCACCAGAGAGTGACCTGCACTGTAGTCACCGAAATTCAGGTGTCTGAATGCAGACCTGAATTCTACCATCCGCTCGTTCCATTCAATGATTTCTACTGGTCTTTTTTATTTCATTTTGTTATTCTTTAGGTTAAAGGTTCTTTTTTTGTTTTGTTTATTCTAAACTGACTGTTCCATCTTAAAGACTAGGGCTGATTCCTGTCATGAGTGCTTAACAGTAGAAAAGATCACCAACTCTTTTATAACTTCCCTTTGCTGTTATCTTCTTTCTTCTATGCCTTTTCTCTTGAACAAATATATCTCTGTTCCTTTTCAAGTCACTTACCATTACTGCTGCTCACCTTTGAATTATCTCCACTTTGCCAATTGCTCAACTAGCAAGCTTTCAACAAAGCTGGATAATGTAGTTTCGTTCACCCTAGAGTTCATGACACTTCCTTATTGGGCTTTTCTCTGAAGAAGAGATTTTTTTTCTCATGTTTTTCCCTCCCTCTCTGAATATACCTTCTAGGAGAGAAGGACTAGAAATATAAGGACTCTTCAATCTTGCAAATAGTGAGGTACAGAAGACTATAAAAATTTTCAGTTTTCCTCTCTGTGATCTGCTACTGCTCTTTTGCACATTTATATCGTCCTTCCATGCCACAGTATCTAAATATGTGAAATAACAATATTTAACTAGTTAAAAGGGGAGTTACGTGGCAAGGAGGGCAGTGACCTGACACTCATTCTTGGATAACTAAAAAGCTTTTTTAATTGCTGGGTGGAAGGAAAGTAATGTGAAAAACCTGTCAAGAGGGACACATCCTGATCCATAGAATATTAGCATCAGCTGTAGGAAAACAACTGATGGACATGATCTACACTGGTGTCTGATTTCTGAAAGGGGCCTGGCTCAGCATCACTGCCACTCTGTCAGTCTGGTGTGGTGTAAGAACAGCTTAGAACAGCAAAGGACAGCTGATGCCTGTAGAGGGGAAAATACTCTGTCCGTTGAATGTTTTGGTATCAGAGAATTGACTAGTGGCTGAAGTGCCTTGTAATACTATACATAACACACACACTTTCACACACACACACGCATTATTTTTCTTGCAGCGTTCCTCTGTAGTATGATACATATAATACTGAATAGTGACATGAGTTGTACAGGCACTTTCAGCTGTGATCCTGACAAGACCTCTTCATGTGCTACAGTATTAACAGAGGAAGACTGCAGCAGAGACATAATAATTAACCTCTGGTTTTATGGGTCATTGCCAGATCTTATGTGCAGCCAAGAACCTTTAACTTACCTTAATGAGTAGCATGAAGGGTAAGATATCAAATGTGCTGGGCGCATTTTTCTTGGCTTAGTGAGCATGTATCAAGTGAACTATGTCTTTTTTTAAATAAATATTCTAGAACCATAGCTTGATACCTTCTTAAGTGAATGCAAACAAAGAGTATAAGGTTTTTCTGTCGTGAAAAAAGTATATTCTGCATTTTAGTCCTATGTTTATGAAGAAATGGCCTTTTTCTATGTTCTCTTACCACAGATTTCATAAACAGTTCAATAATAACCAGGATTTCTCTTTTTTTTTCTTCCTTTAATCTTCTTTTCTTTTTGAATTTTTATTCCTATTTGTCTTCCTACAAGGATAATGTAGGCAATAATATATTTCTTTTCACAGCAAAAAGATTTTGTGCTGTTGTGAAAGTATCTTCACAGGAACCCATCGACCACTTTAATCATATGGCTCCTTGAAAGACTGATCTGATTTATTCAAGGGATGGATTTATTATATGGTCATATTGAGAAATGTATCTTAATAGTGAAGAAATAAGAGAATATATAGCCTAAGTGCCCTCTGATATAGGAGGCTGAATAACAGAAAATATGAAAAATATTTCTGGATTCTGGATCATCAATCAGCAGTGGCTTCCAAACATGTCATCTTAAGACGCTGTGCAACATTTGCTTGACAGTGGAGCTATCTTAAGGCTAGACATTCCTTTAAAAACCTGAGCTTGCAGGAGTGTGAAGAACCTCCTGAGGGATTGGTTGTCTTCTTGCTATCAGAAGCACCACACCCGGTGTTTACACATCAGAAGTAGAGTGGAGGATAGCCAAATTCCCAGGTGGAAAGGGTGGAAAGAAATCAAGACAATGCAGATGTGCTAAAATTAGTACAATCTGTACAGGGAAACTGAAGATCTGAGCTGGACTTTTTACCAGAATAAAGGATGAGCTCCCTGCATGATAGCTCACTGCCTGCTTTATAGAAACTATCACCAACTTGCATCATTTTTTTAATCTCCCTCCCAAGGCAGTCCTGGATTTAGTAAAGTTTTGCAGGCCAGGTAGATTAAAGATTAGGAACGTCTTCGTTCTCTCATCTTCCATGCTAGCATGCTATGCAGGCAGAAATCTGGGAGAAAGCTGCCGTCTCCAGCAGAAGCTATTAGCAGCATGTGTTTTGCTTTCTTAAGTAAACGTACAGTTCACCTCAGCTGGGGCTGCCATCTAGACAAATGAGGGTGTTTAGCCACAATGTGTTTTCATGGTCGCTGTGGATTATTTACTAACTACTGACTAAGACTGCTCTGAGTGGGAATTCTTTATGATCTTTACTGTAAAAGTTGTAAGTCAGAAATTTTTATACTGCCTCCTACAAATGCTGGGGAGAGGTTCCTTCATTTTTTCAGATGTTTCATGTGTGGCTGCATTTCATCCACAGCATCTAATCCTGCTGGCCTAAATCCCAGCATTTTCATGATTGTTGTGCCTTTCTCTCTCATTTCACCTGTCATACCTCTTTACTCATCCTGTTCTTTCTGAATACCTTTTGGCACTCAAGAAGGGACATACCCCACAGCCTAGATCATATTAATTTATGTTGTAACTTCCTAATATCAAGTTGCCTCACAACAACCTCAGCATCTGCTCCTCTGGCAGAAAATAGAAAGTGTATATAATATGTTATTGTGTGGATGTTGTGGATGCCCCATCCCTGGAAGTGTTCAAGATCAGGCTGGAAAGGGCTTTGAGCAACCTGGTCTAGTGGGAGGTGTTCCTGTCCATGGCACAGGGGGTGGAACAAGATGATCTTTAAGGTCCCTCCCAACCCAAACCATTCTGTGATTCTATGATTCCATGTTTAATCTTTCACGAAAAACCTGATAGTACAGGGAGGAACTTAAGCTAGGACTCCTGGGTGCTATGTACTTTGGTACTAGTGGCCCAACCTCCATCCTTAAATAGCATCTCACTGGAGTGTGTTAAAACAACCATGAGGGTAAGAAGCTGCAGCCAGAAAGCAAGCAAAGCAGTGCAGATCTAAATGCCAAGATACCATTATGGTGACAGGAGAACCTGTAAGCGCAACATCAAACTCCTTGCCTTTTGAAAAATATAGAATTTCAATGCAAGAAGCACTGTATTTCCTGTGGAGTGCATTTTCACTTGTACTTACTCTATGTTAATAAGTAGGAATGGTGCTCTCCTAGCAGCCAGTACAAGAATTAACCATATTCTTCTACACCTGCCTAAAATTGCCTTTTATGTTCATATTTCTCCTGAGTGTGACCAAAATAGACCTTTAGGAGATCAAATCTCTTCTGAAATCTGAAAGGTGAGGAACAAACAGAAGAAAAGGATGCTCCTAATGTAAGGAATAAGTGAGAAATATGCACAGAAAACTTTAATGCTGTAAAAGTTAGGGTGTTAAGACCTAGTTAAGGAAATAGGAATCAAAGAAAATGGTCATTGTTAAGAAGTGATGGCAAGAATGAATTTTTTAGCTGACTGACTAGAACAAGGCACAAAGCCAAGACCAGGATGCCTTAGCTGACCAAAAAAAAAACCAGAACTTAAAGTTAAGATTTGGATCAAACCTTCCTAGAAACAGTTATACGCAAAACACATTTATTTACCATGTTCATCATAACTTACCTTCATATTAGTGACTGGATTTCACAAGGTGTGCTTTGTCCTGCACCAGGACTCCCCTGGAATTGAGATTATGTCCTACTTTGCAGTTCTTTCTTGGTTAAAAATTTATTAATGATTGTGGCAATAAAGTGCTTGTTTCCTTATAGTTTAAAAACTTGAGTAAGACAGCCCTAAGGAGCTGCAATCTACTAGAATTTCTGAGCATCTTAAAACTTATAATGCTATTTCCAGGACTCACTCTTTTTCTCATAAAATATTTATATGACATTATTTTGAATTACTCATTTTATTCCATATTCATAATTTCACTAAAGAGATTTTCAAACCTGTGGAAATTTTCTTTTCTGAAACCAATTTCATCATATTTTTTTGCCCCCACTTCATTTCTGGGTTCAACACTGATCTCAATTCCCAGTCTTGCAAAAAGCCTTTCCTAAAGTGTGATGGATGGAGTAGACTGGGATGGAGAAAGGGTTTATGGAAATAGTTGCCTTTCCTAAGTATAAAAGGGAAGAGCTGGTGTAGAAATCACTTCCACCCCCTACATGGCTTGTTGCCATGTAAATACTTTCTCCACATTAGTATCTCTAAGTTGCTTTGAAAACACCGGGAGATATTCACTCTGCACTGTATTTCCTCTGTGGGCATTGCCTGGGAGAATCAGAGAATCACAAAATTATATGGATTGGAGGGGACCTCTGGAGATCATCTAGTCCAACCCCCTGCCAGAGCAGGTCCACCTAGAGCAGATCTCACAGAAACATGTCCAGGCAAGTTTCGAACATTTTCAGAGAAGGAGACTCCAACACCTTCTGAGGCAGCCTAGTCCAGTGTTCTGCCACACTTAAAGCAAGAAGTTCCTCCTCATGCTTAGATGAAATTTCATTCATTCTTTCCACCTCTTTACAGTCTCCATAAGTGCCTGACTTCACATCTGACTTTCCCTAGACCTATCCTATTTCCCAAAATGTCACCTGAAATTTTGTGATAAGTAGCTCACAGAACTGACATTCTCCTTTCCAGTTTAATAAGATTTCACTCTTTGCAATCCTGTAAAGCAAAACATGGTTAATAACTTGGAGAAAGTTCAGTGAAAAACTGCTGGCTTTTCCTCAGAGTGATTTGGAGTGATGAATTCCAATACTGGACAAATCTAGTTAATCTAAAAAAGAAAGACTGAGGGCAAGAGGATGCAATAACTGTATCTCAGTACAGAAAGATTGTTACAGGGAAGAAGGCAATCAATGATTATCCATGCCCACTCTGAAAGGATAAAAAGCAAGCTTAATTTGCAGAGAAGCAGATTTGGGTGGGATACTTGCAAAATCTGCCAGAGCTGTCAAACTGATGAGCCACTGCAACAGGGACGTTGTGAAATCTCTCAGGGGATGATCTAGTGCTTTCATGAAAGAATTCAATAATCTTTTGAGGGTTTGCCTGGTCCTACTTAAAAGTGATTAGTAATTATATTATGACAGGGCTGGAAAGCAGCGTTTTTGTGTATATGTACACATATATGTATACATGAAATATGTATACACAAAACCTAAATGTACACTAATATATATGGGTTACTGTGTATATGCTGTAATAATAAACTAGTATACATTCATACTCTATTATACATTACTAATATACATTACTAATATATATGTGCATATTTATAATTATATATCACTTCAACTTGTCTAAAATTCTTACTGGAGTGTTTCCAAGACACAGACAAACACAGTAAAAATATGTTTCTAGTAGAGAGGGATAGTTTGCATGACTTTATTTAAATTAATTTTCTTTCTTTCACGCCTAAATCAGTCAAGCGATATGCTAGCCCTGAGTCCTGGATGCACAACCTGCAAATAGCAGTTCAGGGAGTTCATGCGCCTTCCTCCAGCAGCACAGGATGGGCCTAAGCCATCTTCACATGACTTGGACCAATTGCATCAGTTGCAAAGTCAACCCTCCTCAGAAGAACTGCGTAACACAACACATCTACGCAGGTGGAAAGAGCTAAGGGACTTGAATTACAAGTGTCATTGAAGAATTGATTTTCATGGTTGTGGTTGATCACCAGAGGCAGGGGTGTGTTTGCTCACAATAGACTTATGTCACCAGTTCTCTGTTTGATCCTGCAGCTTCTTGGCTAGTCCTCTGTATAGATGAGATAACAGACTGGTTGAACACAAGATTAACTTGAAAGCAAGAAGTTGACTGAACCTTTGCAATTAAACATTGACTGACTCTTACAGGACGTGGGAATTTTGTGCAGTTGTAGAAATTCCCACATGCAACTCCTGCTTTATCTAGTTCTATTTATACATTTAAGTATATTAATTAATATTCTGGGTGTAGTGTCCCATCCAGAACCTTTTCTAGGTGATTCCTGCTGCTGAAGTGATTAAATTGTGCATAGATAAGACATTTGTAAATATCCAGTGGAAACCGTCCTTCCAGAAGTAGTCTATGGAACTAGAACTAGTCTTTTTTAGGTAGTTGTGATATTTAAGAAATATTTACTGTGTGGTTAAAGTATACTAACAGTGATGAATTATGTAGGACTGAAGTTGTCACACAGGATCATGGTCCAGCCAGGTTATAAGAATTGAACAGAACAGTCATGTGAGGAGTCTATGCTGAAGACACATGACCCTTACAATGGAGACTCCCACTACTGCCAGCAACCAACTGTCCATTTTGCCAATAACCCAACAAAGTAATTTCTCCTTTCTTGACAGGCACTCTGCCATGAATGTCCATACAATGAATGAGTGAAAGCTTACCTGCTCCCTTGTATGTGCTCCCTAAAAGGTGGCCAGGAGCGGCGGTCATCTGCAGAACAGCCCATTCTCCCAACTCCCACATACTTTTGAGCATGGGATAAGGTTATATATTCCATTTGCTGGCTGCTGCTGTGTAGCCCTTGCTGTGTGATGTGAACAGATGTGAATCCATTATGGGACAGGGAGGACGTACAAGGCCCTTGGGAAAAAGAACTTTCAGCTCTGGGTCAGCAGAACAGCTCAGCCCAGATCTATCCAGGGGGATCTGCAAAATAGAGGTGAAGTGGGTGAAGTGGGCCACAAGCCAAATGAGTCATCCTGGAAATCTGCTTCACCATCACTTAAAAATGCATATTTCTGAGATGACACATAGCAATTTTAAGGAACTTTGAAACCAGTCCCATTTGTCAAAATTAGATGAGCACTTCAATGCCACAGACTGTTGGGAAGATTCTGAGATTCCCAAATTACTTTAAAATGTAGTTCCTGTTAACTATTGTAAACCTATTAACATACAAACTAGTCTATGGCTAAACCTTTCCCATAAAACATTTCTTAGATGTACATTAGTTTATACTATCCCTGTCTTTAATCTCTGACAATACAACTAAGCTTGGTTTAAATGTTGTCCTTTTTGCTAAGTGGAATCAGGAGGGTCACATCGTAAATTGCCTGTTATCCAACTCTTCAAATAGGGCAGAATTCAATCAGTTTCCTGTGGAGTGCTAATTCAGACAGACACTGACACTTTGGTTTCCTCTTTGTTTTAGGAGCGGCTGGTGCTCTCTGTCTTACCACGGTTTGTAGTCCTGGAAATGATAAATGATATGACCAACGTAGAAGATGAACATTTGCAACACCAGTTTCACAAGATCTACATTCATCGTTACGAGAATGTGAGGTGTGTAGAGGAGACTCTCTGTAATATTTAAAGTCTCAGATGCTGCTAATTGCCTCTTGTTTATGAATTTTTCTTCTGTTTCTTTGTTAACTCATAGATTAGAAAATCAGTGTATCCTTGTTAAATATGTGAGCAGATAAGCACTTTGGTGCTTTCCTTGACTCATTAGGATGGCTGGATGTCTTTGCCCTGAGAAAACCCATTCGAACTGAATGTTGGAGCCTGGATCATTTGTGTATATTTTTTTCCATTTTATTAAGCAGTCAGGGTTGCATAAAAAGAGTAGCCCTACATGCACATGGACACAGATTCTGCCACAGCTTTCTGTTTGACCTCACATGCTGAGAAATGAGATAAAGATTTGTGATGCTCTCAAAGATGTAGATATGCCATGTGGCTTCTCTGCTTACTAGCCATTTTCATTCAATTATTCTTATTGTCATTTTCCTGATTCCATTTTCCTTTTTTATTCCTATCTCTAAATTTTGTCTCTCCTGAAATTAATTAGTGGGAAGGCAATAGTTATCCTTTGAGCTGCTACTCAAAGCAGTAAGATCTCATTATAGATATGCACCAGAATGATCAGGTTCCACTCCATGATGTTACAGAATCTCTGATTTTATTGTGGTTCCTGACCACCAGAATATTTAGCTAAGCCACTAACTTTTGCCATAAGTTTATCCTAAACCACAAAGACAAATGAATGAATGGCCATCAATGAAGGAAGTGAAAAATAAGCATTCTGGGGTATAATGGCACGTGGTTTGTCAGGAAAGCGTGCACTTTGCCTTTTGATGAAACCCAAAAATAAATTTGTCTGGAAGAGTTCAATAAACATAATTTGAACTCCTGCAGAAGAGTAAATTGATTATCTGCTTCTTCTGTGGCCTTGCAGTAGCTCAGACATATTATTTTATTAAATCTGATGGAAAGTATCAGAGACCCTTACAAAAGGTTTGGATTGCACTAAATTAAAATGTCTTCCATTAACCTTTTTTATTCTCAGACTAAGTGTTCCTGTAGGAGAATCAAAATAGGGAGAAGATGGCCCTTCTGTTTGAATGGAAAAAAGTAGTAGTCGGGGGTGAAAAGTTGAAACATAATTTAAGCTTGAAAGAGATTTAGAACGAAAATTCTGTGTGCTTTAGAGTATAGATACCAGGGACTAGATCTTTTCAAAACTGGGTTTCACGTTATTTTTTGTTAAACTTTGAGTGCTAAACATTACCTAAACCAATGGAATGTGAATTCCTAAAATTAGTACCCAGTTAGAGTTTTTTATTGTTTTGATAATGAAAACTGTAGAAATTAATGATCTTCAGCTACTTAGACTGTAACATCAGTCATTAGTTGTTAACAAGGGTCGTTTGGGTTATTTTCAGTTTATGTCAGCATGATGTATGTCTTTTTGAATGTTACTACTTTTTAAGGTAGGGAATACTTTCCTTCCTTCAGTTGCTAAGTACTGAGCCATTACATGCTTTGGTCTAGGTGACAGTTTGCACACCACAGACTACATGTGTATATTTTTCTCTGTATTCACATGTGCTCACTGTTGAACAGAAAAATTTGCACAGCTAAAAAAATTACTGGCTGCTGAAACACAGATTAGAGCTCTATTTGCAGCTAGTTTGTTGACTAGGATCATAACATAACTTTAGACATCCAATTTGGTGCACCTAAATTCCAAGTATAATCACACTAGGCTCCCTGTGAGGTCAGTGGAAAGAACAAAGAATCATCCAAACAATGATTCATACCTTAAATAGATGGTACTATACTTCTAACTCAGGTACTTCTGTCAAGTGCCTAAAATAAGATGTAACCCAGCTGGCTTGAGCCTGGGATATATCAGGGCTGACATGAATCTCTCTTTTGTCTTTGGATTTGAGTCCTGTATGACACAGAGAAAAATAAAGCCTGAAAATCACAGTAAAAATTGAAATCAACGAAATCAAACACATTGTAAAAAACATACATAAACCCACCCTCAAAGAACACTGTCAGATACTAACACACAGCTTTTGATACAGCCTTCTATATTATGGGCGCACTGTGCCTCAGTCTTCTCACCCATAAATAGGGACAACAGTGCTCATTAAGGCTTAACTAAATCTTCCTGAATGATCTGAAATTCCAATATTTGTCTAACGTATTTTTTTGCAAAACACTTTCTCATACTTGGTAGTATTTCTTTAGTCCCTTTGATATCTCTGTTCAGTACTCCATAACCTCTAGAAGCCTAGAGCAAAGGTAGTCTGATTTTCAAAAAGTCCTTCACTTCTAAATTACTGGAAAGTAACTTAACACGTTCAGTTATCAAAGGAAACAGACTGCAATATTAATATCTCTTCTTTTTTTTAGCATTCTTTTTGCAGATGTTAAAGGATTCACCAACCTCTCCACAACCCTGTCAGCCCAGGAGCTGGTCCGAATGCTGAATGAACTCTTCGCCAGATTTGATCGACTCGCACATGTGAGTTAGTTTATTTACAAAAGGACGTTAGGTCAACTCTTTATTTGGAAGTTTTAGGAAATACCCTCTGATTACTTTGAATAGTATGGATTCAGATTTACCCCACTGGGATTTTATGCAGCCATCGAGGTTGGAGAGGGCTGACAATTTCTATCAAAAGTGATGTGTTCTGACAGCAAGTGAAAGCTCAGATAATCATTGGAACTTTGTGCTTCTGTAGTGCTAGACCAAGAACGGCATGAGAGCAGATCTCCTATCACAGTTTCTAAGGAAGTTTTATAATCCTGGTCCTTGCTGGAATTTTTTATTTTTTTTAAGGCCATAGTTTTATTTCAACTTTTCTTCCAAGAACTGGGGAAGGTTAAAAGATTTATTCATTTAAAGGCCACATAATCAGCCACCACAGTTATTGTAATTGTTACTAGCAGGTTTTACAGTCTTTAGGTTGGATTCTATATAACTCAACAATTAAATTAATTAAACCCAGTACTGGAATTGATTACATTAGGAAAATTAGTTGCTACTTAATAAGTATTGCTTAGAAAACGAGTGATGCACAAAAATGCAAGCAGAAAACATGTTCAATTTTGTTAGGCTTGCATTTTCTTTTCTTCTTTTTTATGTTTCTTTGATCAAATTTTTGTTTCATGTGGCTCTCTTTAGGTGTCAACATCTGAGATGGCTAATAAGGCTGCTGTACAGCAATGAAGTACATTTAATGTAGTTTAGCTTATAATTTTTCCAATCAAATATAGACACCTATTATGGGGAAACCTTACACATGCTGAATATCATCAACCATGATCTCTATTTACCATAAAGGGAGCCAAGAACAAGTTGCTCTGATGTACACATCTATATCCTTCACTGATTTTTATACATTTCTGGTTCAGGAGTATGTGATATTTGTGCATGTGTTGCATCAGTAAGACCCTTAGGGTTGTCTATAGGCTTGCAAATTAAAGTCAAGAAAGGCGAGACTTCTGTAATCATTCAAAGCTCATTTGAGTCAGCTATTTTTATCTCAAGTAGCAATGTGTTTTCTCACGTACAGAGTGATGCCATAAACCACTGCCTGGACACTGGCAAATTGGTAAATGCAATCTACAATATTTGTTTTGCAAACAGAAAAAAAAACCCTATCAACTCTGATCTACATTAAAACCAAGCAGCGTGAATGAAATTATCCCAGTCCTGTCTTTTAGAAACATTGTAAGAGTAATGTCTGCTTCTGAATGGCTTGACAAAAATAGCCACCTTAACTGAAGAAGCATATTTTAAACCAATTCAAATGTATGCATGTCACAGAAGTACTTTAGGAAGAACACGTACACAATCTGATTTATTGCCTTGCTTTACATTTAGATTTTGTTTAGCATTTTTGGCAGAACAGATTCTTTTTTAATGAACATTAACCGTATTTTCTAATCATTCCATAAATTATATTTAACCAATAGAGATTTTGTATTGAAGGAGTAGATCCAATAAAATAATTAAAAACAAGGCAGGCATTTATGGCTAAAAGTGTAATCCAGAGAATTCTCCCTTGCCTCTTAATCCTGAAGGCGCCTACTATTTGGTTTTATTTTATAGAAACTGAAAATGTCACTTCTTTAAATGCCATGGGGTTTCCCCCTTCTCTGTGGTTTGTCATTCATCTCCTACTTAAACCCTCCAGAAATCTTTCTGTCACAGTCCTAAACTTCAAGGAGAATACTGAATATGCTCACACTGGACCGGGTATCCCAAAAATGTAGGTGAGTTTATTTAAAAAAACAAAAAAAAAACCAAAAAAAACCCCAGTAATTAATATGCCAGTTTGTCTAACATAGCCAAGAAGTTAATTTCTTCCCCAGAAATTTACAGAGTTTGGAATGACAGAACTTCTCTCTGCAAAATGTCATCATCAGGACAGTCACCTCGTAGATGAATGTCCCAGTCAGTAAGACTTCAGCCTCCTTCATGCATTTTCTTTCCCAGTCTATGAATTTTCTTTTCTCTTCTACACATCTTTGATAAGACAAATCCAGTTGTCTAGGTCAATCATCTGAAAAAAGGAAGATTCACGAAAGAACCACTGCAGAAACTGAACAGATTTAACTACAAAGATTAGAGTGATCTAACCAAGACTAACTAAAATGTATTTAAAATAAAAAAAAAAAAAGGCCATTTTGATTGTGTTCCTTCATTGTGGCTTGAGACCTAGATGTCTTGATACCTGCCTGATCTCCTGACAACAGAGAATACCCAACAGGCCCAGGGAAGAACAGAAGCTCTAAATGGTTTTTGGTGTTTCCGTCGAACCCAAGGAGCTGAACTCTCTCTCTGTACTTTATAGAAAACCAAGACTCCTCAGTCAGGGTTTTGGAGCGGGTCAGCTGCCTAAAATACAAGGGCTTTAATATCTTTGCCTTTGGAAAATTTTGAAAATGGACACTGACTGGTCCATGAGCCAAATTTTAAGGACTCGTGATTTAGATGGACCTGTCAACCTACCCAAATGATACTGTACAAAGCTTTCACACTTGGCAAAGGTATATCTTTTGGAAAGATACCTGATCTTCTTATGAAGGTCCCAGGAGATAGAGAAATACTTGTATGTCTTGGTAGCCTGTTCTACTGCCTTAACACTCTCACTGTTAACATGGTATTGCTTGTTTCTCATTTGATTTTTTTCTGACATTGAATTATTTCCACTGATTCTTGCTATGACCTATTTTTCCTAGACAAAAGGACCATCTTGTAACCACTGATTTTCTCTGGGAATACATTTGCGTGCTTTGATCAAACCACTTTTCAGAGTTCCTTTTGAAACAGACCAAACTTACTCTAAGACTTTTTTTCTCTGCAAGATTTATTCTTTCAAATAATTCGGGGGCCTAGTTTTCTGGACTGCCTCCAGTTTTTCAGAATCTCTTTTAAAGCACACAGATACTAGCACTCAAAGCAGTGCTCTTGGACAAACCTCCACTAGTATGGTGGAAGTAAATCACTACCATTCCTCCTGTTCTCTCTTTCCTTGATCTTTTTCTCAAAGATCACATGCTTCTGAACTTACGTTGATGACATTCTTGTACTGAAACATATTATTTTGCATTTTTTATGGTCTTGCTGTCTGGTTATGACCATCATGCCTGCATGGTAATTCCTCATCTTACCAGTCTTACTCCTGCAAATGTTATTAGCAATGGTTTTATACTTGCTTCTAAACCCTTGACAGGCCTTTTGGAAAGCGGTCCTTTCAAAACTTCCCTAGAAGGATCTTCCACTAATGAGGATTACTCATTCACATCTAGATTTCAGATCTATCACTTAACTAGTTCTTAATCAGCTTAGAGTCGTCATAACTCTTTAAGATAGACACTGTTACTCAAAGTCTTGGGTTTTGCTGAGAATTATCATCAAAACAAAGAGGTAAATTGAAGAAAGCTTGAGGCAGTTTCTTTAGATTTTAAGGAAAATCCTTATAAATCCTTATTTACTTCTAAATTAAAGTAGTAATTTATTATCCCATATAAAGGATTGTTTGATCTGCTCTATCATCCTATATAAATCACATAATATTAAAGACTATTTCACAGCTTAATGAAGAATGTGATTTAGCTTAGTTTCTTGTTTCTCTTATTCAGCTGGGTTTGTTTTTGGTTTTTTTTTTGGTTTTTTTTTGTGCAATGCAGAAGTAATGAGAGCTCTGAGATTTTTTTCATCTTCATTTGGTTACATCAAGTATTACTGCATATGTTGATGCAAATAATTAATACCAACAAATTCCATAATGCCTGCATCATTACCAGAGAATGCCTTGAATAAAAAATAGAACTCAGTTCAATATTTCTTATATGAAATGTAATATCATGTTATGTACAGCTACTTCCCCTTTCTAATCACTCTATGATATTTGTGAAAGATTTATAGTTATTAAAGAGAAAAATGACAGTTACCAAGGAAGAAAAATAAGTTGGCATAAAACAGCTGAAGAAAAGATTTCTCTATATATCCTAGTGAAAGGCCTAAATGAAACTTAATTGCTATTAATATTTTCCTTTGGCAAGAATTTTGAGGAGACAAGGGAAATAAGCTGACATTTGGTAAAATACTTAAGCCTAAAAAAGGTCCTGTTTTGATGAAATAATAGTTATTTTTGACATTTGTTTTCCCTCTGCCTCCTCTCTAGTGCTAGACATTTCATAGCTCTATCAGCTGACACAATGAGTTAAATTGCTTGTCATATTTCTAAATGGGTCTACAGTGTGTGGAGATTCAGCTTCAGATATGACCAAACGGAAGGAGCAAAACACTAAACAGAGGAGCTGTAAGTTTTGTTGCAAGAGCAGCTGAGATGTAGTCCAACATCACTGAGACCTGAAGATAAAATCAAGTCCCAGCTTTTTAGTTTAGATACCTAAAGATAAATGCACAGACAGTCTCAGATTTGAGTTTGGACTCACCCTTAATATGAAATATTCATGCTGAAACAGAAATCTTGCTCTGAAAAATTAAAATCCACGGGTTTCATAAAAGAATAAAATAACTAGTCTGGAAGACACTTCGTCTCTTTTCAGTCTCATCAGCTACCATACGATAAACCAGAATAATAGTTCTTCTTGCTCAGAGGAGCTGGAGATTCTGAATGGAAATATCACTCTAATATGAGCTTTTTTCCTCTCTCTATCACTAGCCTGATGTCTGAGAGAGCGTTACTTATGTAATGTGAATCACAGGTTACTTTTACTTATTAAAGAACTGAAGATTTATTATTTTTTTTCTAAATGAGATGGTCTTTTTCCTTAACCTTGGTTAAATTCTCTTTGGGGGGATTGCAGACAACCTGCCAAAAATCATTCCAGCAATACATTGCCAGTCTTATTCATGACAGGTGTTTTCAGGGGTGGAAACCAGCTGGCTCCAAAAGAATGCGTCATTGTACAGCCCCCAGTACAGCACCTGCATCAGCTGGCATCAAAGAGGCAAGAGTGGAAGGCATTAAAGGCTCTTTTGTCTCCTCAATAAAGGCACTTTTGTTGCAGTGCTTTACTTTTCCCTCAAACTCTGAGCTGGCAGTCCTTTGTTCTTTTGTGAAATGATCTTTAAGCACATAACTTACAGCACTCTAGAAACTCCCTAAAAAAACCTGTCTGCTTAAACATATATGCCAGTAAATAAAGGTGTGACTTTCTTCATGCGTATATGTTTGGGATACTGGATTAAGCAGAGTTAACTGGATTATGAATGTATATACATGATATTTACTTAATTATAAGGATATATATAAATTTATAGTAATGGGGTAGAATGAATAGGTCAAGGGAGGTGATTCTGCCCCTCTGCTCTGCTCTGCTCTGTTCTCGTGAGACCCTGCCTGGAGTACTGTGTCCAGCGCTGGGGCCCCCAACACAAGAAGCTCACGGACTTGTTGGAACAGGTTCAGATGAGGCCACAAAGATGATCAGAGGGCTGAAAAACCTCACTTATATGAAGACAGGCTGAGAGAGTTGGGGTCGTTCAGCCTGGAGAAGGCTCCTGGGAAACCTTATAGCAGCCTTCCAGTACCTGAAGGGGGCCTACAGGAGAGATGGTGAGGGACTCTTAATCAGGGAGTGGAGCAATAGTGGTAACAGTTTTAAACTGAGAGAAGATAGATTTAGATTAATTATTAGGGAGAAATTCCTTACTCTGAGGGTAGTGAGACACTGGAACAAGTTGCTCAGGGAAATTGCGTATGCCCCATCACTGGAAGTGTTCAATGTTTTTAGAAGTGATTGTCTACAGGTATTTTATGAAAAAAGTCAGATGAAAACAATAGATTAAATAAAATTTCAGTTCCAAAATTTATCGGTGATTTAGAAGCTGAGTTGCATAAATTTAAACTTAAAAAGAAACCCCACTTCATTGACTAAATTGGGATTTGAATGACATTTAGGTTGTATATTCTTGAGAAATATCTACCTCAATGTTAATATACACGCAGCCCTAAAAATCCCTAAGGGGCAGAATGTGCACAAAGAATTGTTCCTGCCTTAGAGGGAAAGAAGCACACTTTCAATCGTTCTAACAGGGATTTCTGTGCCTAAAAAACACTTGTGGCATAATCTAATAATTAATACTAGCTGGCAAGGGTGCTTGCTCACCAGACACAACAGCCACAGCTGTTTTTCTTTCTCAGGATGGAAAAGGAGAGAAAACTCATGCAGGAATGTACCTTAGTTCCTCCTGCAGCATGAGAGATCCCAGACTCATCTTTTGTGTCAACCTGAAGAAGTCCTAACCACACTGTTCTAGCCTAGTTCTCTCAAAGAGAAAACAGTCCTTACAGGATCTGTAAAACTGTGTAAAAAAATAATAAAAAAAATACTAAAGGACTATATTTAAGTATTCCCTGGTCCAGGAAGAAGATGAAACAGTGCCACATTTTTCCCTTTATGTATATAAAAAATAAAAACAGTTCTTGCAACTGTGACCCAAACCCACTCATGCTTTCTGCCTGCATCACCAGGCTCAAGAATTTCCCTCCATCTGACTCAGTCAAAGGTCCCAGCTCTATTTTCTGAAGCTACAGAGCTACAACAGGAGGAGTTTGGATGGATCTCTCTCTCCAGCCCACCCCAAAACAGCCTGCTGATTAAGAGCTTTGACCTAGACCCCATTTGTGCTGAGAAAGGCCTTTTATCTAGATTTCCTATACCTTTGGCAAATGCTTCAGGAACCGAGCTCTTGTACACAGAGGCCAAGTCCCTGCCTCCTCCCACTCTGGCCGTCTTTTAAAAGGAGATTTACATGTATGAGCTCTTTGTCTTGCAGTTCAACCTCAGTAGTTTCTCATTCACAGTGTTCTAAATTTTTAGCTTGAAATGATAAAAATCATCAACGCGGACTTTTCTGTGGGCTGTTCGCTAGCCTACAGGATTCCCTTCAAAAGAAGCTGAAGTGATTAATTCACCACAGGCAGAATAGAAAAAGCGGCATAACTTACTAACTTAATGAACACAATCACTTTTTTCCCCTTGTCAGAAATTTAGCCCAAGGAAACAAGAAATATTAATGAAGTTTCTGACTACATCTTTCAGCAGCTTGATATTTGAGGAACTGATTTCTTCAGCTCCACTTAATGCTTATTTGCTTTGCTTCCTTTCCAGTCACTAAGGGTGTATTTAATAAGCTTAAACATAAATTATTCACACATATGAGATAATTATTTATGAAAAATCTTCATATTTTCTTCTGCTCTGGATTAAGGTGATATGGGAAAATATTTCTTATTGATTGCCACTGAATTCATCTAGAATTATTAATAGCTGAATGTTTGAGTCTGTTCAATATCTCCAGGCAAAATTTCTGCTGATTTCAATTGATCTTGGAAGAATCAGGCCGCTTAATCTTTTACTGGTAGCGTACGAGAAGCTGCAAATAAGGAGGGGGGGAGAGGGAGTTGGGAGTGGGTGTTTGTGGCAAAACCGGGCAAAACCATTGTTTGTGATATGCTGAGAAAAAAATTGATACCTTCAGTAAATGACATTAATGAATGAGTATGGAGAGGGGTGTGAGACTAGCGGATACAGATGTGAATGTCTGTTTATTATCAGCTGTCATTTACATGCCCAAGGACAACTTCTGGAATGACTTATGGAAAGGGCAGAGGAATAGAATACAATAAAGAGAAGATCATAACAGCCTCATAACAGTGTAAAGATGTTGCACTGTAGTGTAGAATCTCCTGCAGCAAAATTTGTGTATGGCCATTTTCATTTATTTAAATAATTTACTCATTTTACGGTTTCTTCCTACGTGTTTCACTCATTTTTCATTCCTTTTAATTTAATATCAGCTTGCAACTCTTAGATACCATTGCAGTGAGATGGTTTTAGGAAGTGGACTTGAGCTCTAGAGTGGAAAGGAAATCTTGAATGCTATTGTTATCATTTTATAATACTGAAAAGTAGGCAGGCCCTCTCACAACTCCTTTCTACAGCTACAGCATGGCTACCCATTATCCATGAAACTAACTTTAATGTACAAATACAACCAGTTTGACAAGACATCTAATCTAAACTTTAGATGTGATTAAACTACAGAGTTACCAGATGGAATCTTGGGAGACCACACAACTGCCCTCTGCCAAAGGCAGATACCGTTAGCACTCTGTCCTTCCTGGCAGTCGTTGAATTCTTTTCTAACTGAAACATCCCCAGTGAAAAAAAATCCACAGTTTACTTTTAAAATAGGTATGATGAGAATAATAAGGAAAGAACAAAAGGGTTAGGATAAGATAGTTGGACTGTAACCCAGTTCACATTGAACAGTCGTAGTGATTTGACTAGCAGGAAAAATAAGGAAGACAAGGAGTCAGTTAAAGTACTCCTTGTTGTGATAGAGACACCCTGCCTGGCCCTTACTCCATTCCAGAGGGAAATAAGTCTCATGTCAAGTCAGTTAATCCTGTGTGGGTGCCTCATACACTGAGGCGTCCTACTGATGCACCATAAGCTTATGTGTCAACATCTGAACTGAAGCCCAGCCAGCTGCTTTTTCTGTGAGCTGAATCCATCCCAAGGCTTCACTGTCTGCATTGCCTGGCTCGCCTTTGACTGCAATGGCTAACAAATGGACACCTATATATAGTCACCTCCAACTGGATATCTCACCCTGTAGATGACTTCCTGAGCTTTGACAAATGAATGTAGAGATGACATATCATGACAAGAAAAAGCATACATTTACGTGCAGCTGAACGGATTTCTGGTGTCACACACATTTGCATACATCAAACCCTCATTAGCAGGTCTTGTTATGCATTAAGATTCTTGGGTAGTATTCTTATAGAAATCATGTCTTTTTGAAATGGTCTGCCTTGTTCTGATTTTCAGCAAATGAGGAGACATGCAGCCAGGTGGCAGAGGTCTCATCTGTCTTTGATAGTATCAGTACTTCAGCCAGTTTAAATGAGTCATTAAGAACAAAACAGCTGAGATTTTTTTTTCTGTTGCGGGCTGTGTTCTCTAACTGTGCTGAATTAGATGCTCACTTAATAGGGGATTCCAGCATTGTCAGGTAGACAGGTACTACAGGTGCATGACTGCATAATAAGTGTTGCATGTAAAACTGTAATTACAATACTAAAGTATGATCCTACTTGAGATTCGCCTTTCTTTCTTTGCTAGAAATTGACTGGTTTTCCCTTTTTTTTCGCCCTACATTATACAATTTGGTTATCAACTGTAATGTATTCGTAGCAGGTCTGAATGGACTTAAAGTATTGCCTTTTGCTTTACTCCACCTGTGTCAAACCAATACGACATTGTAAATGCATACTTCACAGATGCAAAAGCAAATGGCAATTAGAATATGAATCGATTGAATGGCACTATTAGAAAAAACAAAGTATTTTAGAATTTGTGTTTTCTAGTATCTTTATCTCTTTAAATTTTATCTAACCAGAGAACACAGAGAGAAGCCTAAGGAAGCCCTCTAACAGTTTAGCATGCACTGATATATGCCATTGAGTCGTTGGTACCTGATTTACTTTAATGTTCCTAGTCTCACTCTATAGAGAAATAATTAGGCTCAAAGTACAGTAAAATCAAATCTCTAATTCTTTCCATTGGGAGGAAATGTGTAAAAAATGAATATTTTGGTAGATTTCAGGGTGTATGATTTCAGTTGCAACCATATAAAAATACTGAATGTTCACTTGTGTGGGTCTGCAGAGGGGTTAAAGAGCAGGGAGCAAGGAAAGAGGAGAGTTACATATGAACTCTGACCTTTTAGAAACCTGTTTTTAGTCTTGAATTTCCTTGTGAAACTTGGGCAGTTCAGCATTGCACTCTGAGAGCCAGCAATGGTATTAGCTGGAGACTTAGACAAAGCTCCAAACACAGTCAGCTCTGACTGATGGTTTAAGGAGATTTCAGTGTGAATCAGCTTACTTTGGATCTGTGCCCAGGGCAGCTTTTACCCTTACTGTCATGCTTAAAGCTTCAGCTGACTTCTGCAAAAGCTTTGGGTACAAGTGGGTAGGTTCCCTTCGCCACTCTGGGATTTTTAAGGGCTTGTCGGAGGTTGACTACAAAGCTTCACTCTTCCTAGACAAAATATCAAATAGTAACCTGGAGTCCCATTCATTTGGCCGGTGCTCAGTTCCTCAGCCACAGTCAAAATTCACATTTGCTCCAACATCCTACTTAAAGTTCTCTCTTCCCCAGCGGGATTTAGTGTATCCCCACTCCTTTGATTAGTGCAGCCTCCACCACAGGTTGCCAGAGAGAAAGAGAAGAAAAAAGCTAAAATAAATACCATAGTCCAAATTTTTCTGCCATTTAACAAACTGGTTTTAAAAGTTATCATCCTGCTTCCCAGTAGTGACTGGTCTTCATTTTAATGTGCTGTCACTGCAGCCGTTACTGATTGAGTGCTAATACTGCACTTATTATTTCAGTGATTCTCCATCATACAAATGCTTTCCTGACTCAACTTCTAACACCTTCTGCCCCTAGATACTTGCAGTTCTGTCCTCAAATTATTATAGTCTCCGCCTCTGTGCATTGATTGTCTCCTGTTGGTGCCAGTCCAGCAGAATACATTCAGCAAGTTTGCACCTGATCTTGGGCTCATTTGTTTTGTTTGCCAGGGAACCGCAAATATTTTAGGTAGCTCTGCTCACTAGAAAAGGATATTCTAAAATAATGATCCAATCACACAGTAACATGCAGTTTCAGTTTGTAAGGATACTGTTAAAATGTATTTAAGAAATTAAAATCCGTATTTGCTCCTATGGTAAAGGATGTCTCTGGTTGTTGGATGCCAAATAAACATAACTGCTGATGGACGAGAGGCTGGACATGAGCAGGCAGTGTTCACTTGCAGCCCAAAAGGCCAATCACATCCTGGGCTGCATCAAAAGATGTGTTGCCAGCAGATCCAGAGAGGTGATTCTGCCGCTTTACTCTGGTGAGACCCCACCTGGAGTACTGTGTGCAGGTCTGGAGCCCTCAACATAGGAAGGATATGGATCTGATGAAGCAGGTCCAGAGAAGGGCCACAAAGATGATCAGGGGGCTGGAGCATCTCTGCTACAAAGATAGGCTGAGGGAGCTGGGGTTGTTCAGCCTGGAGAAGAGGAGGCTCCAAGGAGACCTCATAGCAGCCTTTCAGTACCTGAAGGGGGCTACAGGAAGGCTGGGGCAAGTCTGTTTCCAAAGGCCTGCAGTGACAGGATGAGGGGCAACAGTCTTAAATTGGAGAAGAGCACGTTTAGATTGGATATTAAGAACAAGTTCTTTCCTCTGAGGGTGGTGGAACACTGGAACAGGTTGCCCAGGGACGTGGTTGAGGCACCTTCTCTGGAGATATTCAAGGTAAGGCTTGGCGTGGCCTTGGGCAACCTGGGCTAGTTGGGGGTGTCCCTGCGACTGCGGGGAGGCTGGACTAGATGACCTTTGGAGGTCCCTTCTGGCCTGGATGATTCTATGATTCTGTAATTTCTCCACAGTACAAGACTAGTGAAAGACACCTTCTCTGATATCCTTGGCATGCAGATACTTGATAAGCTCTTACAACTCTTGGGAAAGCTTGAGGGTGACAGCAGAAACTCTAGGTGAGATGGGATTATCAGTGGGAGGAAGGAGGTTTTTCGTTTATTTCCAGTGTAAAAAAGAGGCAGAAAGGATGCCCTGGAGGAATATAGCCTAAAAAGGGCTATTCATTATCTCAGCTGGCGTTTTGGAATCCTTGGCCTAGCTTCCAGACTGGCTCTGATGAAACCATTCTCACCATCAGCAAGGACATCTCTGACTAGCATAGCACAAAAATTGCTATATCTTCTTTTACAGAAAATGTAAAGGTTCTTTACTTCAAAAGGGAAATAAATCAAGATTGTACTAATTACAACCAGGAAACAACGGGCAACAAGTTTTTAACTGTTTGGGTTTTTTTCAGTACCTTTGTCAACCACTTTCACATTTATCTTAAAATTATGAAAACGTAACTGTAATCTTTTCTCTCTCTTTGATAAATTTACATATAGGAACATCACTGTCTCAGAATAAAGATCCTGGGGGACTGTTACTACTGCGTGTCAGGGCTCCCAGAACCTCGCCAGGACCATGCACACTGTTGTGTTGAAATGGGGCTCAGCATGATCAAAACTATCAGGTAATGCTTTTTTTTCCCCCTTTATTTTTTTCCCCTACTTCTTCTTCTTCTTTCATTGTTTCTGACATTGTCCTGAAATTCTTATCTGAGAATACCATTAGTGGAAAAGTAATTCCTGTGGTGGTTTAGAGACTGCAGGATTATCACTGCGAAAAGGGCAGGACTTTTTGGATCAACGCAATTTGTGGGAAGAGGTACTAAACGCGTTTTATTAACCTGTGTTGTTACAGAGCATGTAACACGATAGCTGTGAGTACGTTGTGAGTGGTAGGTTTCACAAATCTTAACAGTTTTCTCACTTTGTACTGATGTCATTTTTCAGAGGAGGTTGATGAGGAGGAGGCTGAAATGCTTCCCATAATCTCTTTAATAAAATAAAGCAGCAATATAAACCCTAAATATACAGCTGTGGCAATACTTTAGCTTGGAAACTAGCTCAGAGACAAACTAAAAAGCACGAAGGTTTGCCAGATGAGCAAATATTACTTGTTAAATCAAGTGGGTGCTGGAAGTGTTTTAATTAAGGAGTGTGTTCCCATCATGTCAATATAGTTCTTTTGTTGATAATTATTGTATTTTGATGCAATCAAGATTAATAATAACGACTTTTTAGCAGTTCAAGTATAGAGCTTGTCCAACGAATTACTGTGACAGTGGCCAACATTTAATGCACCAAGAGAGGTTTTCTCCACCTTTTTTATCCTCTATATGACTGTTGCCAAGTTCCCCTTCTCCAAATCCTTCTTCTGGTGCTGTCTTCCCTGAAACAATATTACCTTATCTGAGTACTTTCCTCGTTCCATGGATGTTTTGCTGCCCAATC
Source organism: Thinocorus orbignyianus (assembly GCA_013400375.1). Lineage (NCBI taxonomy): Eukaryota > Metazoa > Chordata > Aves > Ciconiiformes > Thinocoridae > Thinocorus > Thinocorus orbignyianus. Next base: position 783,864 of record VXBW01004976.1, read on the forward strand.
TCCTCTTCTTCTTGTCTGCTTCTTTCCCTGACTGCTCTTCTCCTTTTATCTGAGTGTGTCTCATTACGTACATCAGACAATAAATCCGTACTGCAGCTACATGACTGAGATCTTAATAAAGAAAGAATTTGACAAAAATTAATTAATGGAAAATCTAACTGAATAATGATTATGCAGCAATGATCTCTAAGAAGATTGGATTCAATTATCACAGGCTAAATGTTGCACAAAGTAATCAATATTTTGCTTCTGAAATCCCCACAGTAAAAGTGAAACACGAATTAGAGAACACACACAAATGAGAAAAGCATTGAAAAAAATCTTGGAGACACACATCAAGTCATTTACATTTTCTTGGTAATCCCATCTGCAACAAACTTATTGTAAGTCATACTTCTGAGATAGTAAATTTCTCTGAATCTCTTTGCACTTGTGGAAGTCTCTAACACCCCGATGCCCTCTTATAAGCTGGGTTGCAAAAGCAGTAATCCAGTAGAAATAGTACTGTTTATTCAATATTTTAAATGACAGTTATATTCAGTGGGAGCTGAGAGACCAAAGTCCATTAGGACTCTGGTCGTCTCAGGCTAATTCAGGTCAGATTGCCTCCAATTTATTTAATAATTACAATATATGGATTTCTAGCTGTCCAAGGAGAATCACCTTTTTCCCCAGGCTTTTCTGTTTGGAGTAAAGGAAAGTTATGTTACTTATCTTAATGTGTGCTCATATAGTTCACATGGAGGACCAGTCCTTCCATGGATATTCCAAACACCTCAGTCCACATTTCTGAGAAAATTTGGAGTTATCTACAATCCACTAATTAGAAATTAAACTAATAGATACTGCTCAAAGTTAAAATGGAAAAAAAAAATACTTCTTTAGAAAGCTGAATTTCTACTATATTGATAGCTAGAGAACTTGATCAGATATGAAACCCGCTAGAAATGACATTTTGATTATTATACATTTTTAGATCTTCATCTGAAGATTTCACAAAATAAATATTTTGTATTTCCAAAATAATAGGGATATAATCCAAGATATGAGAAAGCATCATTCAGATTTCACAATTACATTGAAATTATATAGAGAAACCGAAAGCCTTCTTGCAAATCAGAGGTTGTTTACAGGGCTTTTCCAAAATTTCACTACTTATAAAACTTACATGAACAGTTGTTTCTTCTTCCTCTTGCAGAGCTGCATCTTATCTTTTAAATCTTAGCTATATTTTAGCTCAAGCAATTAGACTGGATTTAGAATTAGACTGGATTTAGAATTAGACATTAAAAGAAAAACTAGTATTTATGCTACAACATCCCAACTTTAATTGGGATTTAGACCTATATCACAGAGATCAATCCTAGTACTTTTAGAACTACTGATTCTTGTACTGGTTTAAATTCTTTATGCAATTAACATAGAAGGAAGCTTTAAATTAGGCAGACCAGGTTTTCCCCTGCAGGTCCTCCAAGATTCCTGTTATCTCCATTGACAACAAGTAGTTGGTACCATTGCAACACTTCTGGTGAGGCACTGCCTGAAAATCTACCCTCTCAGGGTAACAATACTGAATTCTCCTTCTAGTCTAATTAACGACTCCATGGTCAGCAGGAATTGAACAAGAATTTCAAATCCACAAAACACGTAAAATGAAGTGACTCGCAAGTGACTTAAGAGAATTTTAATACAGCTCATATCCATACAGCTAAAGTGTTAATTTATTGTTAATTAATCTTGATACCACTTGATCTTAAGCTTCTATACCGCGGATGTAGACGTGAATCACACTTCTCCACTTGTCTCTTTGCAGATGTAAAGAACTGCTCAGAATGCAACAAAACAGTCCAAGATCATTATTTTCTCTGTAATGATTTTTTGTATCACTATGTCATGTTGCAAATCTTATAGAAGAGAAGCTATTATTCCATTCTGTCTTCTTGTATGTTGCTCTCATAACCACTGAGTACAACTGAAATAAAACTTTCAGCCACAGGAAGGCTCCATGAATTCTGATATTTACCTTTAAGCAAGGAAGTTTTGCCCCACCACATTTGTGTGTGAGCAAGAGTCCTAATTCTGTCTGCCTTGCAAATCCCGAACTCCTGTCTTTAGCTGCAGCTGGAAGTGCAAATTGAAATAAAAGGAACAAACTCTTCATGAGGGTTCATTTATTCAGCTGGTTCTCATGTCTTTTCACATGCAGCATAGCTCTTCCTGTATTTAATTTTATTGTACTAATGCCTGTCTGTACTGACAGTTGATAGAAATGAGATACTAGTAGAATGTTTAGTCATCAGATGATAATGTTTCATTTGAACAGTTATCACCCAGGCTAAACGGGTGTCAGAGATAACAGTCAGGGAAACTAAATATGCAATTGCTCTTACCTACAAAAAAAGAGATGCCATATCTTCTTTATCTTTACGTCTGCATGAAGGGGGAAAGATTTGTGAGAAGACAGCAGTCATTGTTTTTTTCATTGTGTGTTTATGAAACTCCAAAGCTGTGCTGGAGTGCCAGATGGATGGGATTATGGATGGGATATGCGATCAAATTCAAGATAGAGATATCTATTTTCTGACAGTCAAATACAGAATATGAGCTTAAAACCTAACTATAAAATGAGGTTAAATTTGGTGAGATAATCGCTTCCTCAAATAGATTAGAATAGATAAGAGAAAGATACAGAACAAAACATAAAAGTCATTCGGAACTGAGACAATTTCTGAATACCACATTATGCCTCAGACAGATTAGCATGCTTGTTCGTTGGGGTCTTCAATTCTTTGGGTTGTACTGCAAGGAGAGGAATAGCTACAGAAATAGTGGGGAAAGGGAGTCAAAGGAGAAAGGAGCGGAAACATGAAAGGAAGTAGAATGAAAGGAAGGTCTGTAAAGAAAGGTGAAGGAAATAATATTAAAGAAGAGGAGAAAGTACTTCCAAAGTGGAAATTATATCGGCTTAGCCTGTCAATGTCAAGATTGAGATGAGAATAATGAATCTTAGTGTGGTGGCCTCATTTTAAAAAGCTTGTTAAACTTTTTTTATAAAGATACAGGGAAAAGTCACAAAAATAATTTGTGGAGCTGAACAAAAACACAGCTGAGAAGTTATTTGTTAGCAGCACATAAAACATTTTATAGGCAGAAAACACTAGATTTAAAAGTGGGAGATGGTGTTACTAAGACAAGCATTGGCTTTTCTGTCCCTCAGAGTTTTCAAAGCAAAACTCAATTTCTTACCGGAGTAAATATTTCCATCAGGCACAAGTTACTGGAATACAAACAAGCACAAGTGGGTAGAATGCACCAGCCCATGTATCAGGGAGGACAAGTTAACTATCCCCTCTGCTCTTCAGCTTGGAACACAGCAGTGGCCTAGGTGGTAGGGGCTGCCTCTGGGGTTTAAGAGCTGCTGCTTTCATGACCTTCCAAAATGTCTTTATTCCTAAAATCCCTGTGACCAGGAGGAGAGGTGGGAGGGAGACTGTAGAAGGCCTGGCTCCTCAAGGAGTCACTCACATGGTGAAACATTGGAAAACCCAGAACAATCCACATAAAGCTGGAAATTCAAACAAACCCATTTGCTTGGTAAGTCAAGGAGTTCTGAGTGATTTCGTCTCTTGGATTATTTCCCACTAAAATACCAGCTGAAGGAGTAACTATTATGACAGAAAAAATAGTCCCAGCATAGAATGTAAGCTAAACCCCAGAAATTAGATAACAGTTTGAGTTCATTAAAAGACTGTAATTAACTACTAATACTAACATCAGTTCATGGAGATGAAAAAAAAAAAAAAAAAAAAAGAAGCAAAGCAAACCAAATCAAATCAAAAACAAAACACCAGAAATAGGTTAGATGATCTCAGTGGCTGACCTGGCAGGCTTCCTGTCTTTCTCAGGAAAAACTGCTTTTAGTGTCATCTGTCAGGCATTGAAAAAAAAATCATGAAGTGATAAATTCTTGTTAAAGAAGTTACTTAGGCAGTGAAAATGCCAGGGATGACTTACATATTCTACAATTAATAAATCTTTGTTTAATTATACAATTATATAATAATGTAATATATCTAGTTCCGGATTCCTTCCACAGGTTATTTCTTGTATAATGTACAAGGTTCGTCCTATGTTGTAATGAGCCCTGATTTGCAGAAGACAGAATAATGCTTCACAAATCTTAACCCTATTGCTAACCTACATTTCTTTGTGGTGGTGGAAAAGGGCTTTGTAAGGCATCCACAAGTTCAGCCAGGGCTTTTCACACTGGTCACCAAGTGAATAGGTTTCACACTGGGACTTGATCACATCATCGCCTCCATGTGTCCATTTCAACCACTAACTGAATGAACAGAACACCAGGGCAGTATATCTTTCCCTGGTTTAGCTGTTGGGTGACTATATGAATTGAGCTGGGTAAAGATTAATAGGTTTGTGTACCTCTGAAAACTCTTGTCCTTGAATGTGCCACCAAATAGTATCAAAGCTATATTGGCAAGATGGTATAGAAGTTTATATATTTATATGGCTTTTTATAACATAGCTTTCAAATGAAAAAGCAGACTTCTGATAATACTGTTTGCAGTCCCTTGTGCTGTATTAGTTTCCTGCCTCTCAGAGCAGATAGACATAAGAAACAGGAACACAGTAGTGGTTTAACTCTGTCCATGTTGCTATAGTATCCATCTGCATTCAGAGCGATTCAGTTATATTAATGATAAGTCTGTCGAGATGAAACTTCTCCAAATAATAGTTTCTGCTGACATTGGAATCCAGACCCAATTCCAAGGTAAACTCACCCTGGAGCTATTTTAAACTGGCTTCTTGGGACAATATCAGCCCTAAATTGTAAATTCAGTGCAGTGTAAAGTCCATCTACAAAGTGTTATATCCTATGAGTCATGGTACCTTAACTGTATTCTTCGAACTGTTCAGTAGTTTAGTGCACCCTGTTACTTCGATTTTTAAAAATAATGGATGGCTCATTCACAAGCATGACACAGTTCCCAGAATCACAGCAAGATCACTTACCTCAGTTCACCTACTATCCTCTCATGTCACCACCAAATAGTTTGAGCTCGTCTAGGAAAATTCCACAAATCTATGGAGTCCAACCCAAAAGCTTTCCATGTAATTGATTCTTAGGATCATAGGACAGTTCGGGTTGGAGGGGGCATCAGGGCATCACTAGTTCAACCTTCTGCTCAAAAAAAAAGGTCAGCTATGACCCTTATTTACTTCAAACAGAATACACAGACCTCGCTGTTACATCTGCGTGAGGATGATAGTGGCTATGTCTTGATGGGTGAACTAAACAGCCCCAGGGAATGTTAGCTGTCAGCAAGAAAAAGTGGCACAGATTGGCCAGCTCCGTTGTTCTCAAATCTTTTTGCCTCCAAAGCCAGGCAGTTACATCTAAATTGCCTACTGAAATGGTCTTTGACACACTTGAACTCCTGAACCTGGGAAGAGGTTGAGAGAGCGAGCTAGCTGACCAGGAAAAAAAAAAATAAAATAAAAAATAAAAAAAAATAAAAAAACCCAACATTCTAGGGTTGTTTTAAGTATCTCAAAGCATAGACAGAACTTTGCACAGCGAAATTGGTGAGCACAGATATAGCCAGTGTGTCACTGTCCAAATCTGCAAGGTGTGAACTCCAGGGCATTCAGACTTTTGACAGCTACAAAGCAGAGTGAAAGGCAGATTTCCAACTGCTTGACCACCTTCTATGTGCAAATGGGAAAACCTCTGACTAGCAGCACAGAAATCAAATGCCCATCAAATAATGATGGCCAGAAGGAAACATCAAGATCCAATTAAAACCAATTAATTTTTTATCATCGACTTGAATGAAATGAGATATGGCACGAATGGCATCAGTCATAGTTGCTTCATCCTGGATAAGATATCAGGCAGCTTGTGAAGTAAAGAGGGTTGTTTTATAGATCATCAATAATGCAGCTTCATGCATGCCTTTTGTCAAAGTGTTTGCAGAAAGTCTGTAAAACAGTGGAAGGAAACAATTTTTTTCAATTAGAAGCTTCATGGATAGATGAATCGATTTAAGAGGCAGAAGAACTAAAAGACGTGGAACCCCTGAGCTTACCCAAAATGAACACTCTTCATTTTTTCAGTACCTAGTACATAGTATTTAGAATAATTTTTTTTCTGATTAAAGGAGAATTACCCCCAATGATGAAGATAATTCAGTGTTCATGTTTTTTATTCCTATAGCTCTATATAAACAAGACCTCTTAAAGTATGCAGTAGTGTGGCTATTAGGGAGATTGATTTGACCATGATGAAGTCCCCTTCTCTAGATAATCCAGAAGTCAGTTTCACCCCACATCACTTTAAATTTCAAAGAAAAAGAATAATTCCATGTTAATCAATCACCTCACTTTTAAACTACAACCATTTTTTTCTTTATTTGGTTTAAAACCTTATAACAAAAGTTTAGTGAAAACTAATGTCTCCACAAACAGGTTCTCAATTGCTCTGCTGTCAGTCTTCTGTGGCAAATAATGGAGCAATGGGAGCAAGACCAGATTGCTGTTCTGCTTTGATTCATGTTCTGCACAGGGTCTGTTTAAATATATCTCAGACCGCCTGTGGCTCAATTCAATCAGACCCCCTCATGCAATTAGTTTCCTGCCTATCAACATAAGAGCACATTGCTGTGAAGGGCAACTAAGAGGAAGATGTGGGCCCTTGCAGGTGCACCAGCACCACAGCATACAGAAAAACAGAACAGCCTTCAGTTGAAAGATACAGGCAGGTAACCAAATCCACACAGACCACAGATAAAGAGCCGAGATCAGATGTCACCTGAGCAGCACAAAGAAATAAGTTGCTGGGAGTCTGTGAAAGACAACAGATGAGGCAAAGGGGACAGGACCTGTATTAGGATCTGCGGTGTCACTCAGGAGGCAGGGTGGACAGCACAGCTAAGTGAAGTTTTGAACAAACGTGTAAGTTCTATGAGGCTGATTGAGGATGCCAATTTTTTGGGCCATCGTCACATTTTTACAACAAAAGAAATGGTAAAATCTAGCAATCCTTAGTGAACACTCTGGAAACAAGAGAGGTGCATTGCTCGGTTGCACCACCAATTGCACATGGTCTCTCCATTGAGGTCTCTGTGTGTTAGTTCCCACATAAAGTACAAATGCAAAACTATAATTTATAGCACTTGAAATTAATAGAATAGAATAGAATAGAATAGAATAGAATAGAATAGAATAGAATAGAATAGAATAATTTCAGTTAGAAGGGATCTACAACAATCATCTAGTCCAACTGCTTGACCACTTCAGGGCTGATCAAAAGTTAAAGCATGTTGTTAAGGTCGTTGTCCAAATGCCTCTTAAATACTGATAAGCTTGAGGCATTGACCATTTCTCTAGGAAGCCAGTTACAGGGTTTGACCACCCTCTCAGTAAAGTAAAAATTCCTGATGTCAAGTCTGAACCTCCCTTTGATGCAGCTTTGAGCTATTCCCTCGTATCTTATCACTGCATACTAGATAGAAGAGACCAGCACTTCCCACTTTAATTCCCCTCCTCAGGAAGCTGCAGAGAGCACTGAGGTCACCCCCAGCCTCTTCTTCTCCAAAACATGCAAAGTCAAAGTCTCCTTAGTTGCTCCTCACAGGACATTCTTTCTGACCCTTTCACCAGCTTTGTTTTCTTCCTCTGGACACATTGAAGGACCTTTTTAAATTAAGAAGGACCATCTTTCTTAAATGATGAGGCCCAGAACTGCGCACAGTGCTCCAGATGAGGCCACACCAACACCACACCAGTGGGATAATCTTCTGACTGACTGGTGATGCTGCACCTGATGCACTTCTGGATGGGCCTTCTGACCTGCCAGGATTCACTGGTGGCTGTCATGGGAGCCTGCTGTCAACCAGTAACCACAGGTCTCTTTCTGTAGGGGTGCTCTCCAGCCACTCTTCTTCCAATCTATGTTTGTGTCTGGCGTAACTCAATCCCAGCTTCAGAATCTAGCATCTGGGCTTGTTAAAACTCATACCATTGGTGATTGCCCAATTCTGACATTTGTCCAATGTTAAATACTATGGTACTTAGAATCTAAATTGGTCTAGGAGCATGTGTGCATATATATATACGGAGAGAGACACATAAATATGTGCTATTAGACCATTTTACTGACCTTAAAGTCTTCTTTTTGTGTGCATTTTTCAATAAAAAGATTTTTTGCTCAATTATTCCTCTGGATCTAATTAGCTTTTTATTTCAAGGTAAGGAAATCAGACATAAAATGAGAAAGAATTATCTTAGTCTGAACAAAAGAAAAAGGCAGATCGAGGAAATGATCGTATGTGGAGTTGTGTGATAATTCCTCTGACAGTTACAAGTGTTAGATTAAGTATTTTTGTAGCGTATCTACAAAAATTCTTCAAAACACATCACAAATCACAGTGCTTTCACTTCTCTTAGATGTTCTTACAACATTTAAAGCCCTACTTCAGTGTGGTGGAATTGTTTTCACGTCTCAGCTCCCAGAGACAGGGGTTCATTTATTTGTTTAATTTTGATATTTCAAGCCCTCTTGCTTGCAAACTAATAAAGAATTTGTGGATGAAAACTACAGACTCAGAACATCAGAACACAGATAAATCCCTTCCCAAAGCTGCTTCTTATTATTTTGTGATTAACTTGTTTTAAGTATCTTTCTTTTAGATATCTGTCTTATCTTCCTAATACTGTAGTAGGCAAAAAACTGCACTGGGAAATATCATATACATGCTTTTCTCCAAGGTTTCAGAATACGAAGGAAAGAGAAATAATAATTAATTGCTTATTTTTAAATCTTCACATATTTATTCAACTACTTTCCCTCCACTTTGAAACTCTATTTTTTCCCCCCGCAAGCTGAACTGATGCCCCGTGGCAACAGTGGAAGGCCAAGTACTGAATGCAGTGAGCAATTTACCCTTTTCTCCTCTAGAGAGGTTCTGTCAAGGTCATGACTGAGGCATCTGAGGCAACTGTATTTAGCTTCAGAGCTGTGAAATAGAGCTGTTTATTCTTTGCCTGCTCTGCTGAGTGATCTTGCTGTGCTGCGATTGACTTCAGTGACCGCAGAACTGGAATTCTTTACAGAGACACAGCAGCTTTGTTTGTAGACCAACAGTAGCACCGTTGCACTTTTCCTATGCTGAGTATGCTATTCAAATATTAATGAACACTAGCTTTAATAGTATTTCTGGTGCAAATAATTGTTGTCACACGGGCAGAACTGGAAATGTGCTCTCTTTGTCACCCTGATGGGTACAGCTCAATTATTTCAGTTGTCAGCTTCCCACAGTGCTGTGCTGGAGGATCTCGATACGGATTTGAAAGAAGCAGTGGGATATCTAAGACACCTTAGTAGGTGCCTGTGGCTATGAATGAAATATGTTGGTTTGTATCAGAAAAAAGAAGCTACTATTTTAAGACAGTAAGATCACCTTCATAATCAATAGACATAATTGAAAGCAGTGCTCGGACAAGGCCCCCTTTTTGAGACTGTTAAAAATACGCCCGCATGCATTTCCTTTGGAAGAGGTGAAGCAGTCTTTGCCATCACACAGAATGGAAGAAACTAATTTTAGAATCACATCGTTATCATAACAGAGCAAGTGGTGTTCTGGCCAAATGTCCCGAAAACAATACACCGTTAGACAAAGAGTAACTCCAGAACACTTCAGTCAATAAAGTAACATTTTTGAAATACTGAAAATTATTCAAAAAAGCACAATAGAATGTAAAAGTGTATGCATATTTGATGATAACAGGTTTTGTAATGTCGTTGAATGCTCTTTTATAATTCCAAGCTAAAGGATTCAGTGAGTCCAGACATTTCACTCGGACATCTTTTTCTCTCCCTATCTATTTCTTCCTGTCTGGAATAATAATATGTGCCACTGAACCATACATACAATTAAACGCTTAATGATAATCTGTCTTTTAGAGTCATTTTATCACTACCTGTACTTTCTTACCTAGAAAGTTATCTCTTCATTTTACAGACTAAATGTTTCTTTATAACAAATTTAATTGTATTTTACATCATACTCTTTTCTAAGGGATATGAAAACTGTGGCATATACTTTCATGAATCTGTTTTTTTATTTTTTTTCTATTTTTGTTTTGTTTCACAGATATGTTAGGTCAAGAACGAAGCACGACATTGACATGAGAATAGGGATACATTCAGGTTCGGTTCTGTGTGGAGTGCTGGGCCTGCGAAAGTGGCAATTTGATGTTTGGTCATGGGATGTGGATATTGCAAACAAACTCGAGTCAGGTGGAATTCCTGGGTAAGACAACATGTACTTCCCACAGTCAGAAAAATCTGCAAACACATACTAACTGTTTTCTATTTTCCATTATTTCAATCACAACTTCCCCCCCACCCCGCTATTTTGTGGTTGGCAGGGATTTGGGAGGCTATAGTCTCAAAGAGTTGAAATGACAGCTTGCAGAGGCATTGGAAAAGACAAAAATATTTCTTTTTCTTTGCCCGCTATGATTTCCGTAAAAAGGTCAGTGATTGTATTCAGCCGATACAATACACAGAGGTAGCCCAAATTTCCCAGTTAGGTGTTGACCATTCTTTTTCCAGGCTTCATCTCTTGTCCTTTGCATTCAAATGCTGTTCTGAGACACAAGGCTGTAATTTATTTTCTTTCATAATGCACAAAGTGTGGGAAGAATTATGTGCTCATAGGTTGTTACGCTAATAACAAGGCATTATGGATAGCAGTCTCCCTAGGAAGGCTTTTAAATAATCTGATACCTTAGCAGATGTTTTAAGGCATTTATGTCAGCCTGTCTGTATATGAAAATACGTGGTTTTCTGCTGACCCGCCTAGTTTTAATTTCTCTGTGGTGTCTGATTCATGTGGAAGGTGGAATAGTATTTCTACTTTCCATGGTCTAAATCTCATGGTAGTTTGGAAGTTGCAGACCCTGAAGTTGAAGCCAGAGTAGTGATTGGAGGAATCTTCTGTTTACATTCTGTTCCACCTTCCACTGATGAAAGATGTAGCAAAAAGATCCCCTACATCAATTTTATTTGTGGCCAAGGAACATGGAAGCAATTACACAGGACAACTTTATGTGGAAAAAGTCTAAGTGATACTGTCACCTTGAGCGAGAGAGGTTCTAAGTCACCAAATCTGAGCTATGTGCTGTACTCCCTACACACAAACCAGGATCTTTCAGAGCTGTCATGTTCCCAGGAAGGTAGAAAGATATTTGCTTTATATTGTAGTTGCAAATGCGGGCCCCTTCCACCATTCCCCAAAGCAGACCTTTATAATAACATATATGCTTACAATCAGCAGGAAATGAAACACTGCATGCTCTGGAAACAACTTCCGTAGTCTGCATATGTCACCTGTGTATAAAACTGCAGAAAAATAATATCTTTCTCTGCTGCTCATCCCACGTGATAACCCAGATGACTAAGAAAGGTCACATGCTGCTTTGTTAACATGAGCAAATCAATCACCTAAGTTGCACCATCCACACCTGCAAAAAGTCTAATTTATTGCTGTTAATGCATGTAGGTAGTACAGCTATTAATGAATAACCCAGAGAACTCTCCACCTTGCTGTTGTTGATAAAGTGCCTGGCTAGGGTGCAGTTTATTGGAGCAGAGTGATTTCCACTCCTGTATATCAGTTTGCCAGCAGAACAAAGCCTGTATGTGACAGCAATTCACCAAGTCCCTCAAAACAGTGATTTACATCAGCCTTCCCTAGTGTGCAGAGCAGATTTAATAGAGCAGTTAAGTTCACTTCAGCCTCTCTTTACTTCTCCCTGCTGCCAGCATTCAAATCCCCCTGCCTGCCACAATTCCCATATCATTCCCACAGAGTCCTGCTCCCACAGAGGGCAACAAGAGCAAAGATGAACTCCAGCCTTTTCCTGAGCGTGTGCTGAAGGGAGGCAGCTCACCTTCCTGGGAGGGGAAGGATCCTCCCCAGCCTGGGGGCAGGAGAAAAAGGGCTCAGCTCTTCCCCTCACTGGTTCTGTATCACCCTGAAACCTCATAAGCATGGGTAATGTGGGAAGAGATTGCCCGTGAATGAAGTGGGCAGCTAAACTGTGGTGGGAGGAGGCACTTGGGAGCACTAAGAAAAAGCAACTATTTCTGGGTTTCTGAGAGGAAAAAAATATGTCCACAACACCTGAAAAGGAATCCATGTAAGACACTACAATATTATTTCAGAGACACTCTTCTGCCAGGACCTTGTCCTCTAATAGTCTTCCCCCAGTGTATCTAGGTAATATCTATGGTATTGAATTGGCATAAAACCTAGCTAATAATTAATTTTCCAGGATGTATCAATAACAGGTATCATCTAAAACTTTGGACCTGATATGTTTTCAAGGGTTGGACAGGCTGTACTTTTTTACTTCAATGCTCAGGTTTCCAATTTACTGCATTAATGTAAAATTAGAAAGACATCTTTCCACTATAGATTTAAAGTTTAAGATGTACAAAAGGTGAAGCCAGATAATATTTTTAATCTATCTACTATTTATTGGGATTTGATCCATTTAAAGGAATTATATAGACAGCAAACTCTACACTCTAGTTAAAGCTGTTATCATTTTCATTACAAAATCCATATTTCAGGATTGTACACTGTAGTCTTCTCAAACTGTATTTGTGGAAACTCAGCATAAAGATAGCTACCCTGACAACTAATATATTGGCATTTTTTTCTTTTTCTTTCTTATTTTTTTTTACTTAGTATTAACTTAAGTCAATTTAGTCTATTTGAGTCTCTAAGAGCTAGGAAATACATTGTCTTTTTGAGACGTCATATGATCCGGGTTTAAAGTCCAGGCCAAAAGTTGGTTATATTTGAAAGATATTTTTACTGGTTGTTATTGTCAGTTTTACTGACATTTGACTATAAAATAGTATTAATTTCTGTTGGCATCATAAAGGCATGATGTAAAAAACCTGCATTGACTTAAGCTGAGACAGGTTTCAAAGTGGCTGAGATTCAAATTTAATACTCTACATAGATCCAGTTCGTGCTAAATTCTGAAATCTCTGTGTGTTTCACAATGCTTAAAGACAACCAGGACATTATATGTTCTTATAGCCTTTCTACTCCAGTAACACTTTATGCAATTTAACTGTAGTGATATTCTTTATTTTCCCGAAGGAAGTTCCTAAGGGTCATGAGGGAATCATTTCCGTCATTGGAGACAAGGGAATTTGTGGTGCCTAAGAAAAATGTCTCAGCATGTGTCATTAAAAAAGTGTCAAGAATTTTAGCTGACTGAATTTTAGGAATCTGTCTGCAAGCCCGACTTTCAGTGTCATGCATCTGAATTTGAAAAATGAGCTGCTTTTAAAGTACATGAATGGAGTCGCTAAATTTATTTGCTTGAGTTAGCTAAGTGTCTGATGAACACGTCCTCTTACTGCATTTATGAGGCTGCACTATAAAGCATAGTGCAGCTAACCATGCAGATGTGTTTCAGAGGTGTCTGCAATTTACCCTTCATGTAGGTAGTTGAAGAATTCTTAAAAATAGAAATAAAACCTATTCCTAGTTTGGTGGGGGCGGGGTTTGTTTTTTTGTTTTTTTTTTGTTTGTTTGTTTGTTTGTTTTATCAAGTGGAACTTCTTTCTGTCCTTTCCAAACTGTCATAATTAGGGTTAAGTCCAAATACCAAGCAGCTCCAGTTTCGGTTGTAAGACATCTAAAGCCTTATCACACTCTTGTGAAATTTGAGCTTTTTGAATGTCATTTTTTAGATTCAACTTCACTTTTGCTTTTGAACTCATCACTTAGTTTTACCATAAATTATTCTCCCACCCATCTTTATATAGTTTTCTTATTTCCCTAATTCACTTCAGATGCAATCAGACCACTAATTTCCACTGTCTTAGTGACATCAGGAAATTGAAGAAAATTAAAGAGCTTTCACACAAACTGCTCTAATGCATACCATATTTTTTCTTTTCACCATATTTACCTGAAGTGGCAATATTCATTCACTCTGAATAGTATTTTACTCAGGAAGGTCTCCCATTAAACTATTTCTGTGGGAAAAAGTATCAGGTGTGAAGTTCAAAGTGTTTTTCCCGTGAGAGGACTTTGTGCATTCCTGAGATCCTGCTAATGTGAATGTACCTTGACAGTATTTGTTCCCAAATTAAGCTCATTATTTGCTGTATACAGTATTTAGTTTTCTTTATAGAAATCTTCATACACAACAGAAAACCTTCTATTTATCCATCATTTTACAAATATTGCAGAGTTCATAAACTCCTGTTTACCTAAGTATACTCGAGCGCAATCAGTATTTGCTACTACTTATTTCACTTACGCAGGAGAATTCACATCTCCAAAGCCACTCTGGACTGCCTGAACGGGGATTATAAAGTTGAAGAAGGGCATGGCAAAGAGCGTAATGAATTCTTGAGGAAACATAACATTGAGACTTATTTAATTAAACAACCTGAGGAGAGTCTGTTGACTTTGCCAGAAGATATTGTGAAAGAGGCTGTCAGCTCCTCCGACAGGAGAAACAGTGGAGCAACATTTACCGAAGGATCCTGGAGCCCTGAACTTCCATTTGATAACATAGTGGGAAAACAGAACGTAAGTCAAACTTCCTTTAATGTCATCAAGTATGAATGCATGCCTGAGTGCATTTCAATAACGGAAGCCTCAGAGGAGACAAATTCATCTTTAACCTTTATTCTAACACATACTGTAACAGCAGAGGATTAAACCAATTGTTTCAGGGCAGAAATAAATCATGTACCCAGACTGGGGAAATGCCAGGGGACCAGAAGTTTTAGGGTTTTTCCAACTGGAATTAAATGCTACACAGCTTAGCTATAATTGAACTAGTCCATGAAGGAATAAATTAAAAGTTATTGTTACTAATCTAGCTGGCACATTCTGGTCAGAGTGTATATCTCTGCACAGCTTCCCTGCACTGCCATGAAAGTAAAAGCACAAATGAATGGACATTTTGCCAGAGGAAAAAACATGGTGTACCTTGTGATATATAAGGGAAAGAAAAAAGATCTAACTTTAAAAACCACCTTTTGAAAACTGTTTGTTCATTTTTCACTTTGTTTTTCTCTTTTATTTTTGATAAAACCCCTCAAAATCTTAGATGTTAAGACATAATTTATGTTCAGGAACAGGTAAGTTAGACTCTAAGGTCGTGTGTAGCTCAATAGAAATATGAGATAATCAAAACTGCTCCTGATATTGCTTGGCTAATCACTAGCACCCTGGGAACCAGCAATTCTTGTGCAGTCATAAAAACTGCTTGTAAAGTCTGCTTGCTTAGGGGAGCTAGAGATGGAAAGGTTAAAATGCCCTCAGACACCACTCTCTTCACTGCATTTCAAAGATTGATGAGTGTGAAACAAGGTCAGCTGGAGTTTTCTTTCACTTTTCTGAGTGATCTGTAATGACATGATATATCCTTTCTTCTGCTGCACATCCTTAGTCCTACTTGTCTCCCCTGTCTGTTAAACTTCAAGCGTTATTGTGTGGAGGTCTTGTTTTGTCAACTGTCTTCTGCTTCTTACAAATCTGCTCAGAAGTTACAAGCCTTCACAATCAGTCAGCCCATGGTGGTCTCTGTCTTTTCAAATTGAACTGGAGCATGGCATAATTTGCTGTTGTATAAAACACCTGTTTTATATATGTTCTGTGCATCTGTGTATCTGCATGTATGCTGCCTTTTAGTGTTCACTCTAGTTTGTTGACCTGTCTTGATACTCTCATTTCATTAGGAACAGAGGTATGAGTGCATGCTGCTGTGAATATCTTCTGATCTCTCTCTGTTTCTTCCTCTTTCCCTTAAGACATTCCAATTTCTGTAAATAATTAAAAAAATATAATCTGTGCAGAGGAGGCTGTCATTTTATTGATCATTTTCACAGCTAAACCTGACCTTAGTACTAACAAAAAGGAGGAATGAAATAAAGGACTAGTGGTTTTATTCTGTTAATGAACAACTTCCGTGGAATAAACTAGTAAAAAGTCCATGAAAATTGTTGAAATAAGTATAACTAAAGAGGTTTTTTAAAGCAAATTTTTGTCTTATGACCACAAACAATCCATTTTTAGAATAGTTTCTCATTTTATTTTTTTTTAAGAACTTGCTGTTCTGCTGAAAATAACTATAATTTTATATTACACAGACTTACAATAAGGTTTTTGGTGGAGGCGAGACTTTAAAAATCTGCTCTTCTATGTGTGATTCAATTATTATGCAATTTACAATTTTAAAGCTGAGACAATAGACATTACTGTTCATAAATAATGTATTTCAGCTCAAAATTCAGATGACAGATTTAAATTATATTAGGATATAGTAACTTTTCCCAAAGGTGTGTCAACCTTGGACAGAATAAGCATTTAATAACATTGATTATGCCACCCAAAAGGTCAATAGCAGCAGCGAATGCTGAGAATCCCAGTAGCAGCAACCCAACAATGAATCACAACGTACATTTAAATATTTGCCAATACCATTTAAATGTTTTCTTTAACTAATATAAGTTATAAAAAAAAATTAGCGACTCTGACATTGTATCTTACTTTTGGCTGTAGTTATGTTAGGAAGAATATGAAATGGAAAGGTCTTTGGTGAGTTTTCTTACCATACTCAAATTAATCAAAATCCATATGCTTTACATCAATCTCATTTTTTATAAGCAACCTAAGACAGTGAATTGAAGTTGTGTTGATATGAGTAAGGAACAGAATAACCACTCTTTATGTACTCAGTCACAGACATTAACAAGAGCTGTGTGTGTCTACAGCACAGTCAGCAACACGTGTCTTAGCTCTGGTGGTAAGGATTCAAGTGTCTGCACTGAAATTCAGACCATGCCCAATACGGGTGGAGTTTTCTGTTATTGAAACATGTGTCTTGACTTCTTTTCTAAAGCATAGAAAGTTGAACAGAAGTTATTTATGCTAAGAGAGTGATGACCTGTTTGCTTAGAGATGTGGTGGATGCCCCATCCCTGGAAATATTCAAGGTCAGGTTGGAGAAAAGTCTGAGTTGAAAATGTCCCTGCTCATGGCAGGGGACTTTGGACTAGATGACCTTTAAAGGTCCCTTTCAACCAAAACTATTCTATGATTCTAAGGCCTCCTCCTCTCAAATAAATTAATAGCTGATGAAGTTGGATTTCTTCTCTGGACCTTCCAGAAGAAGTAGCTGAAAGTGTAATATGGTCACTGTGTGGGGCACCTGGAGGCACTTGATGGGCCTGTAATGATGTGAATTAGGAAAAAGCAAATTAAAATGTCTGTATTTTGTATAAGCATGTTATAGTGATGGCTGTGATGAATCTTACCAGTTAACACAAAAACTAGACTTACAGAAAGACTGTCAAGGTGACAGATAAGCATAAACAGGACTGAATTCAGTTCAAAACCAAGGCACCTGCATTTTTATGTCTACCAACTGTCCCAGATGTTGATCTCCAACATAGCTCAGCTCCTAAATATAAAGGTCTAGTGCTATATGTGGTTCTCTAAGGTGACTGAGATATCCATATGACAAGTGGCCTCTCAAAGACCTGTGTTCATCTGGACTCTCAGTCAGAGGGCAGGTAAGACACTCTGGTGTCCTAAATAGTGCTAAACATCTATGCTGAAACATGCTGAGTAAGAACTTGATTTGGCTTCTTAATTGTGACTGTATATTGCAGTTAGAGATACACTAGCACACTCCAGCTGGTTGCCACCACCGACCAACAGTGCATGAGGCTCCTGTAGGTGGTGTACCGTATCTCCTGGCTCCAGGCTGCTTTCCAGGACATCCTCAGGCATCTTGGCTGACCACAGCTGCATTTGATAGGGCAACTGAAAATATCTAGTGTTTATTGCCAGTAACAGAGGTTTAGACACCAAGAACCCACAAAACTTCATTTAGGTGTCTTCTTCTTGAATCAAATACTACCTGTATCCCATCTCTTTAAACATGTGACCTTGTGTTTTCCTATTTCTGCTCAAGACCTAGTGTTTGCAGTATGAAAAAAAAGTAATCTGAAGTTTTCCTAGAGTTTTCTACATTAAAAATTTCCCTTGTTTTTGAGGTCAGGATGCTTGGACAGTCTCGTGAAACTTTGTGGAAAGGAATTAAAATCTAACCCCAGTTATCCTTTTAAAAATCTCTATACAATATCTCTAAAGTTGGAGTTTTATTATTTGTGGTTTTTAATTCACCCTTTTAGTCTCAGAAGCAAGTTTAGCTGAGCTTTTTCCTAACAGTACCTTGTATGTCTTCCTGTATGATGAATGGCTACTGTCAGTATCAGGAAAGTTCAAAAGCCCGTTGTAGAATTCACAGCTGTGTCTTCCAAACAGCTGTACACAAAAGTGTGAGAGGTAAAAGGGAGAATTAATATTTCTTTACGGTAGTATAACATAGACTTAGATGCAGTGCAAAGTCGGGGATACAGAGACAAAATGTGGTTAGATCATATTCTTGGGACAATAATTTGCATTATATTTTTCATTATTGTTATTACTAATTACTGGTAACCCATTCTTTTAGGTACATGTATAGGTTTGAGTGAGATAAAACTTCACTAAACTGAAATATTAATTTCCTTGTTATCCTCTGAAAGTAAATGCAACTTCAGAGTCCATTTTTGCACCAGTACTATGAGCATTGTTGCCATAGTGGTGATACGTCATGTTTATCTACCACAAATTGTAAACCGCTTCATACGTTCAGCAAGAAGACAGTTCTTCATATCAATCAAATTAAAAAGTATAATTTGAAGCATAATGTAGTCACTTACTAGGATGAATAGAGATCACTCTCCTCCTGTAAGTAAAACACAATGCCAAGAAAAACATTAGGAACATTCTCCACCCTCACTTTCAGTGGAGTCAGAGTGAAGGGAACTAATCCTGAGGACTTAATGCACACAACAGCAGCTGTTGTGATCTCTTCCTTTAACATTGACTTCAGACCCACTTGTGTCACCTTAGACAGCACAAATTGATTATAAATTTTCTGCATAACCCAGTTTAAAAGAGGTAAGAATACCTACATTGAAGTAGGGCCTTAGTGTTAGTAATATAGTATTATCTCAGTTAAATCAACGGATTGTTTTCCTGACATTTGGCTCTAACCTTAACCTAATTAACTTAACTTAATTTCCACCTTAACTCAAAGGCTAAGATACAGATTCAGGCATATCTGGAATTTTAATATAAGAAAAGTTTCCTTGATACCTTTTTTTCTCCAAATGTTGATGATACTGATTTTTTGGAGGGAAGATGGGGAAGTTTGAATAGAGTGGTTTGTCAAACCTCCTCTGTTGAAGTCCTTTTTCTTCTAAAGCAAACAGGAAGATTGTTTTTCACTTCAGTAGACAGAAGATTTCAGTCCTAATATCCTTTTCTGCCTAAATATTAGGGTCTTAAGTTACTTGTCAAAAGACCTAATCTAAGAAAACAAGATCCTGCCTGTGACCACAGGGTCCTTGGACTTTATTTTAGGATTGTAAAGAGAGTCATTGCTTGGGGTTTGACCTGAGACCCATTCTGTGTTTCAATTACATTCATTAGAATGTAATTGCTGACTATATTTTGAAAATGAGCAAGGGAAACTTCCCTGTGTCTTTTGCTGTATGTAATCCCATGATATAAAAGAATTAGCTTTTCAGAGAAACCTAGTGATAAATCCATCCCAAACTCCTGTTCTCAACAATGTCCAGTAGGAGATATAACAGAAGATCTTTCCAGTAAGGACCTATAGGATAAATTCTTTCAAGCAGAAGTGTATTTCCTGTCCACAATAATTCTGAAATGTCTTATGCTGTGATGTATGAAGTTTTATATCCTTTCCATTCATTAATATGTGTTAACCCTTGGGAATATCACAGGGAGTAGTTTATTTCCCCATTCAAGCGGGAAAGTGCTGCTTCACTGTGGTTTGTGTCATGAAATGACACCACAAAACTGGACCAAGTTATTCTTTTTATGAAAGCATACGCTACCTATTTCCTGAAGGGGAAGCACCATTCATACTACCTCCACTAGCTTTCCTTTGTGAATCTGTGCAAAAGTATTTCTTTTTTTTTTTCTTAATAGTCAATGAAATATGAAAGGAATAATACATTTGAGATAATATTTAAAATAATAATATGAATTACAGTTAAATTAAATCATATTGCTTAACTGTAATCTAGACTGGCTGAAATATACCAGTAGTGAAGAAGAACATATTTGAGAATCCATGTTAAAGTAATCAGAAATGTCACCTTCTGCACTTCTGACTGACTGATCTGTTCCTTTACTACACACATCCAGTAACTTTAAGATCCGGAAAAATATCATTACTTCTTTTTTGTGACTTCTGATTTCTGTAGGTTCCGTTCTTAGTTGTTAAAACACACCACTGATTTAGGTACCTTGCCATCACTTTGGTGTGTGCTCCCCTCATGCATGCTCTAATAAATAATTAGCAGAATTTGGAAAGGGAAATATATTCCTAGTGTTTCCTGCAGCAGCAAACCTCCTAGTCTGTATAAAAAAGGGCATTAAAGTAGTTCCCTTAATGTACTGTATGTGTTTAGTGGAACAGACTTATTATTTTACACTTTTATAGATTTCATTGAATGAATTGCATGGAATGCTGTAATGGTTTGCAATGCAACATGATCTAAAACATTACATTTTTAACCCAAGGGGACCAGCAGGTTTATTCTGTTTGCATGTGCTTTCCCCTAGACTCTGGCTGCCCTAACAAGAAATTCAATAAATCTGCTTCCAAACCATCTTGCACAAGCTTTGCATGTCCAGTCTGGGCCTGAGGAAATTAACAAGCGAATAGAGCACACCATCGACTTACGGAGTGGAGATAAATTGAGAAGAGAGCATATCAAGCCTTTTTCACTGATGTTTAAAGACTCCAGCCTGGAGCATAAGGTAGCTGGGTCTTGGTAGCTGCATTATTCGCAACTCGAATTGTGATAAATGTCCACTGAAGTAGAGAAGCTGTAGATTCTAGCTTATGTTGTTTATTTTTTGGTTTTACTCTTCTTTTTCATTTTGTTTCAGTTTACAGAAGTTGGGGCTGAGTTAGAGGTCATACTAGATGGTGTAATGATGCAGGTGTTGTAATGCTGCAATAATTACATTTCGTTGTTGGAAAATGCCTATGCTGATAAAACTCTGTTTCTGAAAACAACAGCTATTTGCTAGGTTTCATTTGCTGTCTAGTACAAGCAGTTTTCCATCAGATGACAGGTTGCTTTTTGGCACAAACAATGATTGAGCATATTAATAAACCGACACTTCTATTCAAAACATGTATCTATATTTATATAGATATGTTTCTTTCATTTAGTCATAGAATTCATCTGATGTTCTCTAGGCAGCTGCTATGTTTATTTCAAGTCAAAACTGATTTGTCAACTCTTTGTTTTAAACATCTTTTTTTTTTTAACATCTGCTTCTAAGAGGTAAATACTGTTGGTGTCTTTACTGCTTCTCAACAGTACTGTGATCTCACTAATTTCTTTGTCAATCTACATGCAAATGTAAGTTATAAGTTACAAAAGATAAGACAATGGGAGAATTTTCCTTGCAAACTGATGACATGGGGCAGGGTTGCAGCACAGATCTCAAATGATTTCATTAACTTGTGCGCTATTACAACGCAGCAACCACAGGTCTGCGTTAGGATGTGCACTTAGGCTGCAAAGAGTGAAAAATAATTATTTTAATTGAGAATAATTATTTTAATTGGGGATTGCACTATAGAAGTCCACTGCTCCATCATCACTTTAACTTCCACTGGAAAGCGGACTTTTTTATTTGATTTATGGGAGACCAATCCCCAGGTGGTATCAGCAGTGAGAGCTTAATGGAAACCACTGGAAAAGGAAAATTCTGCTTGAGGTATATTTAAGCCCTTATTTCACAAACAATTCTGCAGAAGGAAAAAGAAAATCCATTTCCCCAAGAGAAAATTTATGACACTGAGACACAAGGTAGAATCCCCTAAGCCAATTTTGCCACTACTGCTGCAACAGAAAATATAAAGGTACTTCTTTCAATGCACTCATCATGCAAAGCTGACAGTGACACAGTGGAAGTGAAATCCAAGTATTCTGATATTCTGTGAATTACTTTTTAAAGGCCCAAAAGTCATGAGTAATCTTTAATCTTTTCAAGGCACAAGATCAAAAGATAAGGCAAAAGAAGTCTAGACGAAACAGCACTTAACCTACAAAGTGGGGTTCATATATTAGATTTTTATGTGCAAAAGATAAAACAATCTAGTCACTAACAGCTTGCTGAATGAACAAGCTACTCAATGGTTCATCTAGTCTTACATTACTATTTACTGAAAATGAGGCATTATCATGGGTCAGAGCAAAGGAACACTGCCCAGAATCAGATCTTGTATTCTGAATATTAACTTTCTTGTCTTTTTAGACTTCACAATTAGCAGCCACAGGGAAAATCTGTACAGAAAGGGTAGATTTTCATTTAAATGCAGTTTAGGCAAGAGAGGGAAAAAGTCCCTCATGTTCTAAACCATTACATTACGTTGGCCAGATTTTAAACATCGGTAGTGTTTTGAATTGCATCTGGATGGCAAAAAGTCAATGTAAAAGCAAATAGTTCGAGCATTTTTTATACCTTTTCTTCTTAGTATGACATTTCCAATGTCAATATGTGATGCCATGCTTAGAAAACAGTGTTTTCCTTCAATATTTCTTAGGTTCTAGTCCTAATCAGTAAGCACAACCAACAAAAACACAAAATGCTTCCTGTAAAGCAGACTAAACCTTCTTTCTGTCTTCTAAATCAGGCTGGGTTTTAGCATTACACAGGCATACAGTTTTAAAAAATATCAGCACTGTTTTACTCACTCTGGTTCATCCACCTCCAAAAGTTGGGTAGTTGCTTGCCAGCAACCTCCTTGCTTACATTCATGGTGCTGGGGCACCACGGGTGTGTTCAGAGAAGGATTGGGAATGCACCAGAATGCAAAGGGATTTTGTGGATTAAGGAAAGATTAATCACAGCATCCTCTTCATTATAGGCAGAGGCAATGGCTTGTGGGACAACGTGGGAAATGTCCCTTTCCTTCCTTGTTTGCCTGTGCAGTAACTACAGGTTTGTCCCAGCACTGTTAAATCATAGTCTACAGGCAGTCATGAAAAAAATAGTTTGTGAACTGTTTTACTACAGAAAGTAGCTGTTTCCTCCTTATTATCTTATATTACTATCACTTTCTCTCTTCTTCCTGCCCATTTAGGAAACAAAATAAAACAAACTCTGATTTATACTGGATTCTCATAAAGCTATTTCAGAAACCTTTTCCCTCTGCTCTCCCCACCCCTAACCTTTCAGTCTGGAATTATACTTCCTTCTAGTCATTAACATTTTGCAACTGCTTACATGACCTTCTACATCAGCATTTTGAGATGCTCCCTGCAGTGTTGCAGAGCAAGAACATAGTGTATGTTTATGGATCTCCCATCTCATACTGCCCTTCTCATTTGCTGCCACTCACCTTCTGTTCAGACCATGGGCAGCTTCAATTCAGAGCTAGCTCTCAACTAAAGTAGCTTCTCCTGTGTCAAAGCTTGTGCTCTCGCAATTAGCCATCGCACATCCAGGCAGCACTGGCATCTGCCTAATAGTTATTTCTTTTGTCTGTAAGTATTTCTCACCCCAGAGTTTACAGTTACTCAGTAGGTAGAACAACCAGTGCCCATAGCTGAAACCAAGAAGTCATGTTAACCTTGTTCAGTAAGAATTGTGCTAATGCTCTGCACCTCAAACCACAGAGAAGTGAGTAACCATGTGAAAAATAAACTATATTTCTTCCTCCTGCATTAGTAACAGGACTAGCATGCCATGGGATTATAAATCTTTTGGGGTGATTCGAATAGATCTGAAATGTCATGCTGGACTTCTGTTTGAACAGTCTAGGTTGTTTCACTTTTTTTTATTGTAAAACAATTGCAGACAGCAGATTTGTGTTAGCAATTAAAGTGCTGTTTTGCTTCCTCTAAGGTTTCAAAAGATAAAAATAAAAAAAAAAA
>VXBW01004979.1:0-22857 GCA_013400375.1 Thinocorus orbignyianus
TGTCAATGTGGAATAAAGTTTTGCGGTCGTATGACCCTTAACTATCCTGCTTGTACTTTGTCGTGGTTTAGCCTCTGCGGCAACAAAATCACCACGTGGCAGTCTGTTGGCTCTGCCGCCCTCCAGCGGCGGGGAGAGGATGAGAAAGAAAAGGCAGACTCGTGGGTTGAGATAAAAACGGTTTACCAGAACAACGGGTATTACAGGGAAACAATAACACAGATGGGGGAATACAAACATGAGTACGATACCGACTGCAGTGCATGCCGCCCCGACCGACGCCGCCCAGCGCACCCTGGCGCAGCCCATCCATATATACGTCTATGCCGTGATGTCACCACACCCACTTCCGGTGGTGGCCCCTCCCCTTCCTGGCCAGCTCCGTGCTGCCCCTGGGTCTGGTGCACATGCGGTGGAATAGCTGTGTCGGATAGAGACAGGGGAGAATCAGCCCCGTCACTACTGGAAACCGGGACATACTTGTAAAACCGAGGGCGTCTAAGAAAACAGGATAAAATGTATCGAGTTCCTGCTGCTTGCAGAAGTAACCTAACCAACATTCTAGAAGACTAGGGGCATGTGGAGAGCTGGTCTGGGGGCCTTCTGCTTCCCAGCCCCCCCACGGCGGGCCCATCCCATGGGAGCCTTCCCATCGCCCAGCCTCTGGCTGGGGCTGCCACACTGGCAGAAGGAAGAGGGTTGACAGTCTGAAAAGCTTTCGGTGTGGCAGCCAGATGGCCTTGTGTAGCTGATGAACGAGCATCAGGTGGGCACAGCCCCAGGGTTGGGGGAGCTTGTCCCCAGTCATCAGACCTTGACAGCCCAAACTGCTCTCAAAGAAAGACAATATGAGTCTCCAGACAAGAGAATGGTACATTTGTATTTTCATATGTAAAGTTAGGAGTGGGAATTGACTGACACATCACTTTTCTCCTTTGGTTTCTCCTTTGTTATTCAACAACATTTTTGCTGCAGTATTCACTGGCAAGGACTCTAACCACACTGCCCAAGGTGCAGTAGGTAAAGGCAGGGACTGGGAGAATGAGGTACCACCTACTGTATGAGAAGACCAGGTTCCAGCGCAGCTGGGAAACCTGAAGGTGCACATGTCCATAGGACCTGGTGTGCTTCATGAGCAGGTGCTAAGGGAACTGGTAGATGAAGTTGCCAAGCCAGTATCCATTCTATTTGAGAAGTCGTGGTGGTCTGGTGACGTTGCCACTGACTGGAGAAGGGGAAATGTAACCCCTCTTTTCAAAAAGCGAAAAAAAGGAAGACCCAGGAAACTACAGGCCCGTCAGTCTCACCTCGCTGCCCGTCAAGATCATGGAGCAGATCCTCTTGGAAACTCTGCTAAGACACATGGAAAATAAGGAGGTGGTTGGTGACAGCCAACATTGCTTCACTAGGCAAATCGTTCCTGACAAATATGGTGTTAACAGTGTTGGCAGATAAGTGGACGGCAACAGACATCATCTACCTGGAGTTGTGCAGAGCACTTGACACTGTCCCACACGACATCCTTGTCTCTAAGTTGGAGATACCTGGATTTGGCTGATGGACCACTCACTGGATAAGGTATTGGCTGGACGCTTGCACTCAGTGAGTTGCAGTCGATGGTTTGACATCCGAGAAGCAATCAGTGACGAGTGCTGTTCCTCGGGACCGGTACTATTTAACATCTTTGTTGGTGACATGGACAGNCTTTTCAAAAAGCGAAAAAAAGGAAGACCCAGGAAACTACAGGCCCGTCAGTCTCACCTCGCTGCCCGTCAAGATCATGGAGCAGATCCTCTTGGAAACTCTGCTAAGACACATGGAAAATAAGGAGGTGGTTGGTGACAGCCAACATTGCTTCACTAGGCAAATCGTTCCTGACAAATATGGTGTTAACAGTGTTGGCAGATAAGTGGACGGCAACAGACATCATCTACCTGGAGTTGTGCAGAGCACTTGACACTGTCCCACACGACATCCTTGTCTCTAAGTTGGAGATACCTGGATTTGGCTGATGGACCACTCACTGGATAAGGTATTGGCTGGACGCTTGCACTCAGTGAGTTGCAGTCGATGGTTTGACATCCGAGAAGCAATCAGTGACGAGTGCTGTTCCTCGGGACCGGTACTATTTAACATCTTTGTTGGTGACATGGACAGGGGGACTGAGGGCACCCTCAGCAAGTTTGCTGATGACACCAAGCTGTGTGGAGCAGCCAGCACTCTGGAGGGAAGGGATGCATGCCGTCCATTGCGTCCTTGAGAGGAAAGGCTTGAGAGGTGGGCCCATGCAAACCTCATAATATTCAACAAGGCCAAGCACAAGGTCCTGCCCTTGGGTCAGAACAACCCCATGCACAAATAAAGACTCGTAAGAGAATGGATTGAGAGTAGCCCTGGGGAGAAGGACGTGGGGATATTGGTGGAAGAGAAGCTCAACATGAGCCAGCGGTGCATACTGGCAGCACACTGGAATGCCGCTGGCTTTCTGGGCTGCATCAAAAGAAGTGTGGTCAGCAGGTCCAGGGAGGTGATTCTGCCCCTCTGCTCTGGTGAGACCCCAGTTGGTGCTGGGACTGGTACTATTTACCATCTTTAACACTGAGAAAGAGCTGATCCAGACCTTCCCCCTGCAAGTACAGGCAGTGTGTATGGGCAAGAGTCCAAGACAAAAACATAGGTTTGGCAGCAATTCAGCAGGAGAAGGAGTATGAGTCCCTTCCAAGGGGCCTTTCCCTGCCATAATCCACAATACCTGTGCAATAAGGAGTACACGTGGCAACCTCGGCAGTAGTTTTCAGCTAAGCCTCTTCTAACTTACTGGAATTTCTTAAATTAGCAGCTTCTTGTCCAGGTACCGTTTCCAGAGACCAATAAGACATGATTGTTTCTAATTCATACCAAGGAATGGTACACAGAGAGGATCTTGCTTATACTTACTGCTATAACAACCAAGGTAGGATTGCAAGCTGAAAAATGTATAGAGGTGTTGCACCTTTGGGGAGGAGTAGGGGACAACATCTGTCACTCATCTCAGAGGCCAGTCCTGCCCAGATCAGAACAAATGGGTACATATATGTGAGATCTGAACAAATGGTTTGAGTGAATTACTCAGCGTGAATTAAAACAGTTACTTGGACTGGGTCAGGTCATCAGGTTGCCGAGAAATGGTGTGCTGATATGGTAAGGTCACATGGCTAAGTTAGATCTTAACTTCTTCATGCAGACTGTAATGGTGATTGTGAATGAAATTGTAGCATATGAGCTAAATTATCTGTGCTTTAATAATTTACAACTGAATATTCATCTTTATAGCACATTTTGTAGTCACAGAACAATATCAATTTCTTAGCCTTATCCATCCACATGGAGTGGTTCCAGCTGTACTGTTGGGACCTGTACTGTCCCATTCTGACCAGCCCACCGGCACCTTTGGCTGCTTCTGCCTTTGTCCGTCCCGGCACAAGGCTTGCACCTGGCCAGGTACATGGTCCTAGAATAAAAGCAAAGAATCCAGTCTTGCCTGTATTTGAAGTTTTTGCTTAAATGAAGTAGCAGCAAAGAAATAATTTAGATGTATAAATGAGAGGACTGGAAAGTTATACCCGGTGTGGAAAGCATAATGCAAAAAACCTATTTTTTTTTTTAACATGGGCAGTGTCAACCTAGCTGGGAAGGAAGCAGTCCAGTGGGGAGGAATCTTGTGCAGTGACAAGCTGAACTTACGTGGACTCCTTTGTGGCATGTTGACTTGTTAATATCAGTTTGTTTTGAATGAGTTAAAGGAGAAAAGAAACTGATACCAAGAGGAGATGAAATGTTGAGAGGAACTGGTTATTTTAATTTGAGAAAGCTGGCGTAAGGTTCTACAGATTGACATGTAGTAGTTATCAGAGGCCAAAAGCACACTATGTTTACAGGAATGCTCCCTTGCACTGCCCCATTTGCCAATTTATGTGTAGTCTGAATTTAGGCTTACCACCTGCTTGGTGCCTGAGATGTCACAAAGGACAGTGAATATTCATTTCATTCTTCCATGGCATTATGAAATACAATTTAAAATTTCGATTAGGGAAGCAATTTGTAGTATTTTAAGGGTGTTAGAAGGACATAAAATTGTGTGTATCTTTAGCTCTAGTCTTACACTGCTGTAACAAATACATACATAGCTAGATAATCTTTTAAGGGCATGTCTTTCTTGCATGGAATCAAAGATCGGGTAGTACTCTTTCTAGAATAATGATCTTTTAGGTCTACTTGGAAATACAGCTGTGCTTTGTAAACTTATTTTCTCTTTTCATTCTAGGTTAGAGTGGTCTGTGCTTCAGCCACAGGCAGAGCCATAAAACAGCGATCTGTGCTGCAGCTTTGTGTCACTCAGTTACCTCTTCCAGTCATTACTTTTAATTAACTGCTTGTTTCTGAATTAAGCAATAAAGATACATGATTAGAGGAGACTGTGTCCTGAATCATGCAACGTTACTGTTTTGCTTTGCTCAGTGAAATAATCAAGAAACTGGCTGAGTGGGGAAGAAATATTTGGTATTATTAAAAATAAAACCCCAAGACAAAAAAACCAAACCAAAACCATAAAACCCTCCACCCCCACCTCCCAATCTGGTGAACTAAGTCAAATGTAACTGTTCTGTGAGTAAGAGTGAACAGCTGATCTGTTAACACAGATAAGAGAATAAAACACCTGGCATGGCTCTGTCTTTGTAAGAGATCTGGAAGAGACCATCTGCTGTTTTCACCCTCTGTAATGTTTGTGACACCCAGGATGGCATCTCCAGCTCTTCATGGAGAGGGAAACATGTAAAGAACTATTTTGCAAGAGGAAAGAAAGCTTGTGTATCTGGAAGATACAATGAATGTAAACAAATTTACCTGTTTAAATCAGTAGAAGGGTAAGCTCATATAATGATTACAGCTTGGAAAAAAAATATTTGTGTATAATCTATGAAAATAGCTGTAGCAGTATTTAGTATTTTTCTTGAAGTAAATACAGATTTTTTAGTTGATTTCATGATGATTGTAATATTTTATGCATTTATCTTCTACAGCTGTAATTTTGCAAAAGTGATACATCTCCATGCCCAGGACAGTTTTCCCAACATAATAAACAGTCTCACTGAGTGAAAAGACCTGGTCTTATGTTGCGCATTTTGTATACCTCTCTGATTGTTGTTACTCTTTTTATTTAATACTGTCATAGGTGATAAGGGATTAATTTTTTCTCATGCTGGAAGTATGTCCTCTCCAAGGTCACTTAAGCAACATCAAGGCACCCAAGGGGTTTGCTTATGTGAATAATTGTGCTCAGCTTAATTTGTGACTTAATTAAGTCTCCCAAATACCTATGTGCTGAACACAAAGGAAGCCCTGAAATAGTATCATAAATCTGCTCAGAGTGAGTGCCAGACTGGGAGTGAAGCCAGCCACAGAGCAAAGGATGCAACAACAGAACAAAAGTACAGTGCCAGGTGTCTGACTAAAAAACTAGTTTATCTGGCCTCTTCATCAAGACATCATCACCCGTGGAGAATTGCCTTTGCAATGGCTTACGTTTGCACAGGAGGCTGGGGAGACAGCAAAGCGATCGTTTAAGACCAGCTTTTATCAAAATAAAATCAAATACAGGAGACAGATTTCCCAGTGTACTGTTATAGTCCTAACCTCCTCTATTATACAGCCAGGGAAAGCAAGTGGCTGAATTTTAGAGTATTTTTTGTCTTCTCTATTCATTCTCTTCCCATTTAATGTCAGAATTCAGACCTATGCTCTACTGGCATTGATACTGATTATTGCTCAGTTACTAATTTTGTCCAGGTATCACCAGCCTGTTCCCATGTAAGTATTTGTATTCACACAGCACTTATAGTTGCTAAGTGAGATCAAGGATTCATTTAATTAGCAGTGTGTATGTATTAAAATACACATAGGGGAAGAAATGCGTGTACCTGTTTTTTAATATGCGTATATATATGTGCACACACACACCATCTGATCTAAATGGTCGAGAGAAATATAAGTGACAAGAAAAGAAATATTTTCCCTGAATGAAAATAGGTAAAGAAAACTTAATTGTATTTTGGAATTCTAAATCATGCTGAGGAGGCAGGATGGCAGTAGTATTCAGTAGGTCCCCAGCCCATGACTGAGAGCATTATTTTATTTCAACCTGTTCTTCTGCTGAAATATTAAGAAACTATGGATATTTCTGTAACCTTTTATTTGGAATTCTCATTATGCTTCCTGTAGAATTTTTTGAGGGAGAGGGAATAGATAATCTAAGATATACGTAATACTTTAATATCCAGTTGAAATAAAAATAAGGTTGCAAAAAAAAAAACAAAAAAAANGACAATGAAGTCATAAAGCAGAAAATGAAAGTAGTAAGTGTCAAAAGCATACACAAGGGGGAAAACCTTAAAAACCAAAAAATGATGAAAGAAAACTTCTCCTACAGAATAATTAAATTTCAATATTTTGAAGAAACAGGAGCTCACAAATGACCTTCAAGTACCCCGGCCCATCTCTCAGAATTCATACAGAGGGAAGGAGGAACGTGAGAGCTTATCTTTATCATGAATGACTTTGGCTTGGTACTAATTGGCCTCATACTGTGCACCACCACCACCTCCAGTCTTCACTGTAATCATCTTCCTCTACAGCAAAAAAAAGTGATTGAGAACAGCCTGCAACTTTTGGACAAAATGGGCAAAAAGTTTCCTCAACAATGTCTAACAGAGAAAATGTCCTTCAGATTTCCTGAGCAGGTTCTAAAGCCCAGACAGAGAGAAGCTGTCAAAATGGCCATTGAAGAAATTTTCCATCACATCTTCTATATCTTTAGCAAAAACCTGACTTTAGCTGCTTGGGATGGGACAGCTCTAGAACAATTCCAAAATGGACTTTATCAGCAAATTGAGCAATTGGAGGCATGTGTAATCAAGAAGCAGACCCGCGTTTTTCAGAATAAAGAAGTCAACAGACGGAAACTGAAAAAGTACTTCAAAAAAATAGACTGTTTTCTGGAAGACAAACAACACAACCTGTGCTCCTGGGAGATCAGCCGTGCAGAAATGAGGAGATGTCTTCAATTGATTGATAAAGTCATAAGGAAGATTAACAACTAAGGTACAAAGATCTTGACCTGACATAACTTAGCTTTACAAATGTTTATATTTATTATTTGTTCTATGATCTATCTTGTGGCAGTGCTTCTAGTTAATTTTGGTCGTATTTAAATAATTATGTTGCTGAATTTTATTTTTGCAAATGTAATGCATTACTCAATGTAAGTCTTTTTTTTCCTTGGTAGGCAAAGCATCTACACTAGCTCTAGATTAACCTATATGACTTTTCAGTGAGGGTTATTCCATTGGAAGGGATTATAATCTTATGATAAATAGTGGCATCCTATGGTGTTTTCTGCTGAGAAAATGTGGTGTTACTTTCCATCTCTATTTCACCTGTGTGTAGAGAATCATATATATGAATGGACTCCACATCCTTCACCTTACAGAAATTGTTAAATTTGTATGGGTTGAGTCTGCACCAAAAATCAAGTACTATATTGTTTATTTCAGTGGTCCTGTCTTAGGCTGAGACCACTCATTATTCTTTCAAAGTTTCTATGCTCTTCTCCGAGAATGTTTTGGTTTGGGTGTTTTTTCTTTCTTCTTTCTTTTTTTTTCCAAATTGAGTCAGTCTAACATTTGCTTTGTTCAAAGAGGTAAAGTGACTCTAGAAGGATTTGTCTAAGCAGGATGCTGTTTGCAGTAGCTGTGGATTCTCCTGTAACTCCTCAGTTGGACATTGTTACTTTTAATGGAAGTGTCTTTGTCCCCTCAAACTATCTGCGGGAAAGGCTTTTGGTTGTTCCTGCTGTGTTTAACTTCTTTCACAAGCTTATTTCAAACAACTTCTCTGTGTAAGAGTACCATAATGCCACATCTGCCAGTAGCACATCCTGCTTACTCACGGACATATTCATCCTGGCTACTGCAATCTCAAACTTCGCCATTAAGTGCTGTGTTTTATGGAATTTCCTGCTGCTTTCCCTTTGCTTACACATTGACCCACAGGAACATATAGCCCTTGGTATGCCAATGAATTTCCCCTCCAAATCCCACAGCCTTGAGAAATGATTGCAATATTATAAAATTCTTTGAAACTGCTTGTAAGAAACTGGGCAAAAATCCACTAATGCCTTTGAGATCAAGGCTGGATTTTCCCTTGGGAAATTGTCCCTGGGTAACTCCATTTCAAATGGCTGTGTTTTCCCTAATCACTTGTTGTATGTTAGTAAGGGGGAAAACAGAGGTGTATCCAGGGTCTATTACCTAATTAATACTGGTAAAAATTTGGTAAGAAACCAAACAACTTCCAAAAAAAAGCTGTTCTCTGTGGCCAAGGCTGCATCACATTTGGCACAGGCTTCTGGGTCTGGTATAAAGAAGCAAAGGATAGAGAGCATGGCTGTGACTCCCAAGAAAGGGTGATGTTATTCCCAGAGGGCTGAAATTGCTAGAGGTTGGTTTAAGTGTTAGGTGGGGAACACTTTCAAACTTTCCCTGATCTCCAGCCATTCAGAAGATTATAATTCAAAGGGGTGATAATGGAAAGGTACATCTGAACAAAAAATTGACTGGTAAGAACAATAGCACTGCTACACCAGATCTCAGGTACCCTATCTATGGGTCTCTTTTGCAGGGTGTACATATTCTCCTCTCGGCCTCTCATGGATGCAAGCTGCTAAAGAAGTGACAAGAGACACATGGGTGGCAGGTCTGAAAAACCAGATAACTTCACGGTGATCCAGAACAACAGAAAAGGCCAAAGAAACAGAGCAAAATATCAGTGTCATTTTTCTTCCTGGTGACACTCTGCCACAAATGTCACAGCAAAATGTGTATTTCTTGGGCTTTTTAACTAACAGCACTTGAAATGCCCCATGGGACTGTTTCAAATCTTATTTGTGCTGCTTGTTTGGTTTTTGCACTTCTTCAAGCCTATACAATAAAAGGACAATCAGTCTACTTACCTTTCTGGTTCTGATATCCTCAGTGGCTTCTGCAATGCAATAAACTGCTATTGAAATGACCCCATGTTTTTATTGAAACCTGGAAATGTTTTCAGCTAATCTCTCAGGAACAGTCCCAGTTTTTATTGCCTCACTTGACAGCAGTGGGAATATGCTAATTGATGTTAATTCATGGCCCACTAATTGTTCAGAAGCTCTCGTACCATTAACCTTTCTTTTTACTTCATAACTACCCTTAAAAAACCCGCTGGCAAATAAAGATATGTTTTGACATATTTCAGCCAACAGGTTAATTTGCAGTGCAGAAAAAAAACACAACCCAGAATGGGCACTAGAGGGCAAAGTGTGGTTATAGACAGGTCTAAGAATTGTAGGTGAATCTACATACATTGTGACAAGGGCATTTCAGCTCTTTATGAGGATGCTGCTTATCAGTAAACTGCTATTGGGGTCTCTGAAGGGAATTGAAAGAAAAAATAAATATTCCTGAAAGAAAGAAGAATATCTGAGAGATGATGGACAGGAGCTCATAAACCAGCATTTGGTTTCAATTACATTTTGGCAAGCTGTGAGGTAATAGGAATTATTTGTACTGAGACAATGTCTAGAAGACCCACTTAAAGATGGGGGCCCTGGTACAGACATAGCTGCTGAACAAATAAAAAGAAAATAGCACACCAATATGTCTTTCCTTTCTTCTTACTTTTTACAGAAAGGTAAAGAGTCTTTAAGGTAAAGGAAGAAAGCTGAACAGTCAGAAGATCCTCTCTCGTCTCCTTATCATTGTAACATCGTGGAGCAAGACGTGTTTTATCACTGTTGTGTTACCATAAAAAAAGCTGTATATTATGCCCCTGGCTAACTAAAACCCTCTGGTAGCTCTTAAAGTTCATATTTTTCTAGAAGCTAACAAAATTTAGAAAAATATAGTTTTTAATACAGGAGAACAAGGAAAACTTCTATAAGAATGTCAGCAATAAAGGCAAGACTAGGGAAGATGCGGGCCCTCTCCAAAGGGAAACAGGAGACCTAATCACTCAGGGNGGAGGCTGGAGAGAGGGTTTTTACAAGGGCATGTAGTGATAGTACGAGGGGTAATGGTTTTAATATGGAAGAGGGTAGATTTAGGTTAGATATGAGGGAGCAATTTAGCCTTGTGGAGGTGATGAGGCACTGGAAGGTGATGCCTAGGGAAGTTGTGGATGCCCCTTCCCTGTAAGTGTTCAAGACCAGCTAGATGGAACGACCTGGTTCAGTGGGAGGTGTCCCTGCCTACAGTAGGGGGTTTGGAACTCTGGTGAACTGTAAGGTTGCAGTGGTGGCTGGAGAGTGGATCAAGAACTGCTGATGGGGAGGTGGCGCTCACGGATTGCATCATCCTGCCAGTCCTCACCCCTTCCAACCCAGCTTGCCTCTTGTCAGGGGTAGCCTTAAGTTGTTTTCCCCCTCCCAGCTGTGGAGGAACACTGGATCCTTCCAGGGAGCAACTGGAGGGGAGACCAAGAAATGAGGGTGAGAAAGATACAGAATAAATCTTCAAGGAAAGTGTTAGTCCTTGATTTTGACTGGCGGAATAAATTTACTTTGCTTCAGAAATTTAATGCAAAGGGGAAAAAGAAAAAAGGCCGAACAAAGCAAGTAAGATTGTACTTGATGCTTTCCAGTAAGGTAGATGTGCTTTTTAATGTCCAAAAATCTTCCTACTAATCCTCATCTAGACGAGGATGAGTC
The DNA here is from genome assembly GCA_013400375.1 of Thinocorus orbignyianus. Lineage (NCBI taxonomy): Eukaryota > Metazoa > Chordata > Aves > Ciconiiformes > Thinocoridae > Thinocorus > Thinocorus orbignyianus. Next base: position 10,778 of record VXBW01004979.1, read on the forward strand.
ATTTGCATCTATGTTTCCCACACTTTTACTGACATCAAGAAATCCTGGTAAGGTGCAAGGGCTTTTTCAGCTGAGTATTCCTGGAGGAGCAAACTCTGACAGGGAAAGCGATGACAATTTTCCTTCTCAGTGTGAAGGCATGCCAGTGCCACAGCCCCTTCTGCAAACTGGAGGGCAGCAGTGCACTGCCAAGCCCACCTTGCTCCCAAACACAACTTAGATTCTTCATTAGTTGTGTCCTGGGTGAATTCCTGTTCAGTCTGTACAACATTAAAATTGAAATCCATGGCCCACATGAACTGGAAACTCTTTTTTAATTTCAGGGGGTGTTGAGGATGAAGAAGTGGTAAGTGGTGAGCAGATGAGCACAGAGGAATTAATGTCCTGCCTCAGTTCTCTCCACAGGAGGCTGCAAGGTTGATTCATTTTATAAGACCAAACTTCTTGAGCCCAAGTGCTTGCAATTAGCGTCCTAAAACCTCATTACCTCCAGTAATGAAGAATTCAATCTTCTAAGCAAATAATGCAATCTGCTTTTGAAGGCATGAAACTAAACACGGGTAACACCGTCCTCTACAAAATAACTGCTAAAACATGGTAGTGACTTTGCAAAGTCAAAATCCACATCAATGAGCTTAAATACTGAGATTTCAAATAGCAATTCTGTCCCCTGCACACCAGTTACCACCATGTTTACTCACTGTAACTCTTGCTGTCGGCTGTATTCCTTAAGTTTCTTATCTTGGTAAGCCAGAACCTACACAACTTCCTCTGGATTTAGCTGGAGTACTGCATGTTACTGTTCCTTTGTCCAGAAAGGAAATGTCTTCTTGACAGACATATTTATGTTCAACAGAAAACTTTTCTTCTACCAAAAAAAAATCCCTACAAACCCCTGGTTTACTTCAAACATTTGTAAAAACATTGCTCTCTCTTTAAGCAATTAATATAATTTCTCTTCAAATCTCTTTGGCTTTGAGGTAGACTCAATTCTGCTCTCCACTTTTTGGGAAAAGCTCACACTGGCTGTAACCGATCTTTTCTTGTGATTATAATTTTTTTAATAGTTAAAAATAAGCTCCTGCTGCTCACACTGTTGTCCTTGAAATCAGCATTAAATACTGTCACAGCTACTCACATGTATTTAGAAAGGATTTGTGCAAGTAATTCCTCCTTGTTATTATAGCAGCATATTTGATAGGGCTGTGAGTCTCATCCAGAAACAAAACTGAGTGAGTGCGGTGGAATGGTAAAGCTAAAACTCCTGCCAGCTCTGGATCTGTTTGGTGGACCCTTGTGGGCACAGTGCTTGCTCATCCAGCACAGGTTTCCTCATCCAAAAGCAGACGTGAACTTTGTCTGGTGTGACTTACTCTGTTAGATGACACCAGTAAGTCAGCTCTGGTGAGGCAGGACCCTTTTTGCAAGCCAGGGTCTCTGCTGAATTCACAAAACTGCCAGAGCGTGAGAGGCATGAACCTGTGACAGCTGCTGCTTCCTCTTTTGCACAATTTGAGGGTATGAACGAAAACACTGACACTTTTCCCCATTACTTGCTTGTGGTCTGGAGATGACTTTGCTTTCTCTGTTGTCTCTGCATAGCCTCTCTTTTCTCGTTGGCAAACTTGCTCACATGACGTGAATGCCAGCTAGCACTGGGCGTGCCAGGGAGAAATAAGAGGGCCCAGTAGTGCACCACATCAGCCCCACAGCCTCCAGGCAGCCCAGAATTTACTCTTTTGCTTTAACTGAGGTCAACAGCACCAGAGCATGTGCTCCAAAGTACACACGTGTTGTGATTTGCCAGGGCTTAAAATAGGGTAATCTACTCGCCAAGACAGGCTTGAATTCAGGTAGCCAAAAGATCTAGTTGCGGAGGAAAGGAGGCATTAAGTTAACATCTAGGAACATCAAATACCAATTTTAAGACACATCTGAATATTGCTTTTATAGCGAGGATTTGGAAACAAAAGCTATGGATGAAAGGAGAAAATGTTTTATCTTGGGGATGTTTCCTATTTGAAGAAAAGATTCTTTCCATATCACAAAGAAACATTTCAGGGCTGCTAACTTTGCATAGAAGGAACCTCCTTCAGTGGTTCCTGACACAAGTAATGTGCCCAGATAGAACATGTTTTTTCCCACGTCCTGATGCAGGGAAACCGAATGGGCTTAAGGTGCTGAACAGTCATGAAACTTGTTTTAAGAGATACTAGCAGTTATATAAAAGTAAGTTTTTTATGCTGGTTAGTAGTTTATAGAAAAAGGTTTTTCTGCAAGAGAAGTAGCTGGAGTGGAGAATAAAGTTTATCTTCCAAAAATAAAAGCTTTTTTTTTTTTCCCAGTCTTATCTTAGTCTTTCCATATCCAACTACCATCTGTTCCAGCAGTGTAATTTAATATTTACTTTCATCTCAATGTCTTTGCAGCTTACAAAATTCTTAAATGTTTTAAGCACAAAAGCCTTTCTCCAGGAAGCACTTCCACTTCCAACTAGCCTAATAAAAGCTATTATCTCTTGTTACTGATCTTCCCTTCTTGTTTCCTCAGGGCATCACAGTACAGAAACAGCACTGCAAATTGCACAGCTACAGAGACTGTACATGCATTTTCATCTGCAAGTCCTACACAGAAAATACTCTTGCATTTCAGAGAAAGATTTTGCTTGTGAAAAGGGCTAGCATCAGGACTTACAGGTCAGGTCTACTGCAACCCAATGGTTGAATTGCATTTTACATCTCCCAGAGAAAAATACAAATATCCATGTATTAGTGGGTTTATGAGGCCTGGGCCTGGGTTCCACCGCTGAGGTGCGTGGCCACTCAAATGTGGGTATTTATAATAGCATTATAGTTCAGATCAGAAGGACACCTTCGAAGAAAATTTCCTAGCCATTGCCCCTTGCAATGCCTCATTCCTCATCACAGGGCAGGTTGGGGGTGCACCAACATCATTCCTTTTGGAGGACGACATCACTCCGTCTGCATGCCATGACACCAGGAGATTTTTTTCCCAGCAAGCAATGAGCATCCAGTCCACTGGCCCAAGCTGTTGTCACAGGAAAGCTCCCAAGAGGCTCTAGAGGTGGGCACCACTGTCTCAGCACTGGTTGTTCTGCCCTAAAGCTACCACACAGGGGGCTGCAGACTGCCTTGACCACCCCAGGTCCCCCTGCTGTGTCCTGCCAGGGTGTACTATGGAGGTGGCCAGCATCATGGGAGGGAATTACTGTCCAGCTTGGGAGCTCTTGCAGGTGCCCTTGTCATGTGTGGAAGCTTTAACTTGGCAGCTGCCCACAAGAGGAATTTTCCACATCACAAAAAGCTAGGTGGGATTTTGTTGCTTTTACATATTTCTCTGATGTTTGAAAAGAGCTCTTCTTGCTACGGCTGGATCCTGTTACAGTCTGGTGCTTAACTCCTGGCAGTATTAGTGATACCAGTTGTCCTCCCAGAGACAAGCAGCGTGGGAGCTGTTTTGCAAGAGCTATGGGCTGAGCCTTTTGAAAGCCCTTTGTTAGATTGTTTAACCCTATATTTAACACTGATTTAGTGTTTCCTTCTGAGAAAGGAATACACTCTATGGTTTAGACAAAGATGGTGATTCTTAGTGAGTTGCTGCACCAGCAGGAAAGGCAGGCATAACTGCAGGACACATTTGCTAAGGTGGGAGACATGACAGGGAAATACAGTGCCCCACTATGTTTGCCAGTAGATCACCTGCTTGCCAGGGAGGCGTTTCTCACCTCTTCAGGACACCACAGGGAGTGGAGGCGGTATTGCCAGGAGGTCAACACTGCTCACAGTAAGAGTGAGACCCAGTAAAACACATTTTTTCCCCGTAGGCTTCTTGTACTTATACATAGCATCCCATGCTCGTTATGTCCTTGGTGACTTCTTCAGTCTTAACCTCAAATTCCAAATCTCACTGTAGGATGGGATGAGCTTTCAACATGAGTGCCAGTGGGAAGACTTATTTATTGGCAGAAGGGATTTTATAAACATGTTATGACGTTCTTCTTAATCTGATTTATATTGAGACACCCCAGACACTTAAGGGCAGAAGTAAACTAGGATGCACACATACATTTCCTCTGCCAGCAGAGCCCGTATTTCACAGGAGCATGAATAGACACTTCTAGATAAGAAGTGGAAAATTCTTTCCTCTATCTGAAGTAATTTAAAGAGCTCCTTTTTTGCTCTTCTCCCAGCCTTCCTTGTAATTTGATAGTGTTGTTAGCATTGTTTTAGTGCTGATTGAAACAGAAGAGAAAAATAATTTTTTAATTTTGCATTTCTTCTCTCCAGTAGTCCTTCAAAATATTGCTCTGCATGAAAAGACAAAATTTAATGGGGTTTACAGGGTAGCTTGCTGGTGGATTGGGTTAGGCTAGGCTATGCTAGGCTAAGCTAGGCTATGCTAGGCTGTGTGAGGAGCTGGGCTCGTGGAGTAGAGATATCTGGTGTTAGCAACTCCTTTCTTGGGAAGTGCAGTGTTGTTCCTGCTTAGTGCTACATACAGTGACGTCGTGGGGTGGAGGAAGAGGAAAGAGGAGGGGTCATCTCCTGACAAACAGCTGTTGCAGCTGTAGAGAGAAAAAAGGAGACAGATCAGGAGCAGCAGAAGCAACCCAACCCCTGCAACAGGTAATATCTCTTCATCACAGGTGACCTATACTGCTCAAATGTGAAAAGTGGGGGGAAAAAACGGGGCGGGATGTGCATGTGAGAGAAAGTGCCTCTTCTGTACTGGTTCTCAGCAGCTTGCTTCTTCCCCAGCTACAGCACTTGCAGCTTGTCACAGGAGTGGGAGGGGAAAGGGGTAGAAGTTCAGACCGATATTTAAAAGGAAACTGTCAGCAGAGGGGCTTTTCTGGCAGACCTTTCCTGTAGAGAAAAAAAAAAAAAGGGAACCTCTCTGTGTGATTTCAGCATGAGGGTTGCTTCCTCATGTGTGCGAGTGAAGGCAGCAGCGTGCAGTAACTCTGAAGACAGGGAAGTGCACCTTCACACAGGCTGGGTGAGACCCCCCTGGCGAGGGACTTGAGTGTGGCCTTCATTCTAGCTCCTTGCAGGAGACACTCGGCTGGGCCATGGGATGCCCTGAGCTTGGTGCCTCTGCTGTACTGCCTGTCACCTCAACTCACGTGGAACGTGGTCCTGACCACCCTTCAGACATGGAGGACACCTACCTCCATGCTCACCTCATATGATTGCTGCCACAGAAACACACTGAAGACCTTCATGCTAAAAATAATAAGATACAACAACTACACTTCCATGATTTTTTGGCCTGTGAAAATATATCAGGCTTTGCAAAAAACTGTATCACTGGTAAAATCTTTGCTGGTGAATAAAAGGGAAAAGAGAATGTTTGGGGCCATCCTGATACTGCTGTGTCTACTAGTTCTGAGTGGTCTTATGTTTCACCCAGTTTCCTAGTTTTTGAGCCCAGAAAGGAAGTAGATAAAGTTTAAGCAAGGCTGATCCTAAATATGATAGATGCCTCCCTAGCATTTCAAAATGTTTGGTATAGAATCAGCCACAGCAAGTGACATGGAACTGACAACAGAAACAAGAGACGGCAAGTCCAGCCTTTGGGATCTCTCTACTGCAAGACCCATGTCTGTTTCTTTCTCCTGTCATGAGGCAGAGTACTGAAATATGCAGTGCTCCCCCATTACTTTCAAATGAAAGCAACTGGGAAGTGTAAAAGCATATCACACTACAAGGAATAAATGCAGCAGCAAGTCCGTTTCACAAAGCAGGTGCCAGGGCGGCTAGGTGAGGTTTGTAAAGCCAGCCAGCAAGACTAGGGCAAGGTCAGGAACTGAACACTCCTGACCTAGTTTATTGCTAGTCAAGGTTTTGTCTGCAAAGGTGCTGCAGAAGCAGGCTCCGTGAGGTAACTGTGGAATGATGCTTGCTGTGAACCTAGGGAAACAGGAAATCTAAGTAAAGCCAGTCTCTTCTGCCAGTGACCTTTCAAATAGAAGCAGATGGCTGAATTTTGTGCTGTGATACAAAACAGTTAGAACAGCAAAATATGTTATCCTCATTCTGCTTCCAGTTCTCTAGATAGAGATCAGCCTTTGGATGAGATAAACCTTAGAAAACAGTTATATTTCAGTTTCCTTTGATTACATGCAAATCACCTTTTATTCTCCGTAGGTATCTTCACTTCTGTCAAAGGCCTCTCTTTGGTCTTAGGTACTTTTTGTGCATGGATTAACACAGTAAAATGAAACCCCATTTTGAGATCAGGGCTGCTCCTTCACACAGTGGAAAGCATCATCAAACGAGGGAGCCACGCTGCTCACAGCAATAGGCCTGGGATCAGTCCTCCAGGTAACACCAGCACGCTCCCTGCAAGCACATCCCTACACTTCATTGGGAATATGGGGCCCTCCACTGCCATCAGTGTGTACACATTTCAGTACTTGCCCATACATTTTAAAGACGATGAGTTCTAACATGCAGCAGCTGCCATATTGCCAAAACACCAGTGTGAAGCCGCATTTACAAATGCCTTCGTGGTTACGCCCTGTTTAGCCAAGATTAAGCAGCTTAAGAATTGTAAAGACAACAATTTTCTAGCCAGCCAATGGAGGAATAGTTCAGAAATTAAGCCCAAATCCCTAAAAGAGGTTGAGAAACAGATGTAGCAAACTGAACTTCAGGAGAAGAGAGAAACCATATGCTCAGCTTGCATCTCATCCAAAGCCCACATGGCAATGTCAGACCAAACACTGGTGCTCACTGGAAAGCCTCAATAATTTATAACTGTTCCTGCAACTTTCCTACCCATCACAGTAAATCCTATCCATTCAGAATAAGACTGTTTCTTAAGTCAGAACCATGTTTTTAACTTTTTGCCTTTTTGTAATGTACAGCATCCTATCTTTTATTCTTACCACAAGAGAGAAAAAATGTCATTCTGTAATAAACCAGGTGGCATTTGGGGTCAATATTTATACAGCTCACTGGACATTAGTCCAATTCAGTTGTGCCATACTTTTCCCAAAAGCATTGTCTGTGGAATACATTCCTTTTCCTGGGTCCTTATATGTCTTGTTTTCACAGTATCAAAGGGCACTGATGTCTCTTAGAAGGTAAATTGTGCCAACAAATCTTTCTGTGCCTACTGAAGTGATGATATGAATAGCAGCCATCCTGCGTAACAGGGAGAGAGGAAGAAAGGCATTTTCTATGGCCTCCCTAGGAAATACTCAGTATAAAAACTAAGGAGACCAGTTTATCCAGATCCAAAGTGTGTATTGTTGTTTGTGGTCTTCGTCCAATGCTGGGAGTGGTGGATATGCATCTATTATATTTACATATTTTTAAACACAGACATTCACTGTGTTTATCAATGTACAAATACAAATGAAACAAAGTTTGATGGCAGAGACGTACCACATGAACACACTGGATCCAGGGACAACTTAAAGTGATCTTACTACTTTGTGGGGCAGGAAATTATTTGGTCAAACACAAGAGATAAATTCTAGTACAAATTTAACAAATTAATTTCCCAAAGAGGTAGACAGACATTTTCATAGCTGGAAGGCAGGTAAGTCTCTCTTTCAGGGCTAAGTCAGAAGAAAACACATTTATGAGAAATGAAATAAAGCATCTCTAGAGCCTATGAAGTTTTGCAGTAAAGTCAGACTACCTATGCAAATTAGGTTGGAATAGCTACCAAAATTGTTCTCCTCTAACAGGAGAAGATTCAGTTTATTAAATGCAACTTGAAATGCAAGCTGTGCAGAAGGACAAACCCTAATTTAATGTTTATCTGGAAAAGTTGTAGAGTAAGTTGGACATATCCTTCAGATCGTATATAAAAAAAAAAAGGCAGATTGAAATGTAGCTATTTTTTCCATTCCTTCACCTACATTTTTGTAAATACTTAAAATACTACTGAGACACAGCAAATCATTTACATTGCACTTCAAGCTGACTTGAGCATGTCAGAGGCATAGCTTCTGGGAAGAACAGAATAAACCTCACCCAGGTGCGGAAATCCCAAGGCTGGTGTCTGCAGAGTCCCAGGCCCTCAGCAGGGGGGAATGGTGGCTGCGACCCCGCAGTTCCTCAAGTCTGACCACACTGTAAAGGCAGAGCCAAGCCAAGGTACTTGAGTCCAGCACTCAGTGGAGTGTCTTTTTTTACCTATTTTTTTCCTCTGGAGGCAAAAATTTCACTGCATGGCCACAGATCACCCTAATATGTAGTGGAAACTCAGAAAAATGTTCTGGGCATATCCTATGCATACCAACAAAGGGAACCTATGGGCTGTTATGGAAGAGTATTGTTCTGCGAGCACTGGCAGACACAGTTTTCACTGCTCTGTTTACACTTCAGCTGTTTTCCTTTGATTTAGTAACATGTTCAAAGAGGATACAGTTTCTACAACTGAAAAAGCTTGAATTTCATAGTAAGTCATCCAGCTTGCTTTATCATTTTCACCTCCACAGCTTTACCATGAACACTTACCTCTTCGTGTATGACTTAATGCAATTCTGTGGACATTCCTGGATATTTACAAATATGATCATCAGGTTCATGTCATTTGGAAAAGGTAGGATCTGTTCTGTATTTTCCTTAAACATTTTAAGAGTCAGTGACACACAGAAATGTCAAATTAGACATAAAATTAGGATTATGAACATCCAATAACAGGGGCTGTAATTTCAATTAGAAAAACATTGTTCCTCCCATTAAAAAGATGAATAAATTACTGGTACCTACATTCTTCCTGTATCACAGTAGGAATGAAGTGTTGTTTTGCTAATGAGCCTTAATATTCAGCAGCATGCTAGTAGCATTTGACTTAGACACAGACCTAATTGTGACCAGATTCAATCATTATAGTGAATATTAATCTTACTGATACCACTGGGAGGAAATATATTTATGGTTATTTCATATGGCTCTCTGTCTTCAAAAACATCACAACACATTTCGCTTTCCATTCTGCCTGGAATTAAGGCACAGAAATAGAAAACTAGTGATGGGAAATTTAAAATTATTTGTAATGTGGGAACATAATATACCTAGTTTGTGGTCTGCTTGTTTTAGGAAGTGCCATGTATTCAGATCACAGAATCAGAATGATATGGGGTTGGAAGGGATCTCTGGAGATCATCTAGTCCATACCACCTACCAGAGCAGGTCCTCCTAGAGCAGGTTGCACAGGACCATGTCCAGGCAGGTTTTGAATGTCTCCAGAGATGGAGACTCCCCTACCTCTCTGGGCAGCCTGTTCCAGAGCTCTGCCACCCTCAAAGCGAAGAAGTTCCACCTCATGTTCAGATGGAACTTCTTATGTTGAAGTTCGTGCCCATTTCCTCTTGTCCTCTTGGGCAGGAACTCAACATCTCCTCATGTTTAGAAATTCCTTGTACATTTCCTAATCTTTAGAAATATCCTAAAGTAGTATCTTCAAACCAGCATATCCTGCGTAGCATTTGCCAGCCCATCAAGTATCAGTGTCAGCAGTCTCATTCTTTTCTCAGCTTTCTGCTGCTGTGTCAGAGCCACACACAGAGTGTATTGACCCCTCCTCTCCCCGAAGCTTCGCTTCTGTTACCCAAAAATTTGGTACTGTGTGAATTTTATTTCTTGTCCTCTCCAGGGGCTGTAGGGCAAGGGCAAACCCAGTAGCTGGTCCAAACTTTTACTATATAACCACCCTCTAATTTTCTGCTTCTCTTTACAGATTCATTGGCTGACACATTTTACTCCATAGGGCTTGTAATGCGCTCTTGCCAGTTGTTATCTGTATTGGAGATCCTACACATCCTCCTTGGCATTGATAAAAGCCGTCTATTCCCCAGATTTTTGCAGGTAAGTCTATTTATTGAGACTCTCTTTTCACAACCTACACACTTTAACCACAGCTGCCTCTGGGGACAAACCCAGGCTGAACTACTCCGAATGCTCCACTTGCACCCTTCCCCAGGGACCTTGATATGCTAATGCTTTGCTAATGGCAGGAACCGGGCCTTCAGAACTGTGCTGGGAAAGAGCTGCTCTCTCACATTTTTATTTTTGAATGAAAATGAGTAATGAGTGCGCAATGATGTCCAGAGGACTGGCCATCTGTAGGAATGTGGCCATTTCTAGGCCACTATAGGTGGCTGAGGATACTGCCTCCCAGATAACTTGTTTACAGCCAGAAGACAACATTTTGTAGCCTAAGTTTCAGTAATTATTTTCTGTGCTTTTTCCTCACTGACAAGTGCATATTTATTCTGTAGGCAAGCACAAGACAAGATTTTGTGGGGTACTAAAGGGATTGCAGTGAGAAAACCACAAGCATGTCTAGTCTCCTGAAACAGAGTTTGCTGACCATCATGGAGTATGGAAGGAAAAGAATTGCTTAGGAAAGAGAAATTAAGAATTTGTGGTGCGAGAAGAAAAAAAGAATTAATGGTGGGAGCAGAAAGAATGGAGAGCTGTCACAATCTTGCTGTAAGGGTCTCCTGCCCTCCAAAAAGCAGACATGGGCAAAATTGTGGCAACACTGAGAGGTTCTGATGCTGTTAAGGGGTTTACAGGGTGTATGTTCAACTGTAGGCAGAAAAACAACCAGAAGATCACATGCTATAGAAGAAAACAAGATGAGTCTCTGTCATTTTCTTTACCACACTCTTGTTTTCTGTTGGGAGTTAATCTCTGGTTTTGGTATTTTTCTTAATGCATTGGAAAAAGTAAAAATGTTGATGTGAGTTTACCTTCAAACCTTTCCAATCCTTAGTATTTGAATAATAGTGAAACTGGTATTTCTCTCAGTGGTAGGAAGGTTGAAGGCTAAGAGTAGTTAGTTATGTTTTTAGTTTTCTGGATAGCCCATTTTTGTCAAATGACGTATTACATGGGTGATGATGTTCCTCTTTTAAAATCTTTATTAGAAATTGATTGACTAATACAGATGTCTCATTTATGCTGCTCACTAATTATGGTAGCAAATTTGTCAAAATGTAATTAACTGGTTTTCCCTGCCTAAATCTACATGTTTTACACTAATATTGGGGGGAGAGGGGGGGGAAAGGGGGGGAAGAAAAAAGTATCCTATCTAATGTGTTCTGCAACAAATCTCAAATTTCACGTCATTTCTTGGAGAGAAAAGCAGCCTGCTAATGCCAATAGTCATTAAAACAAGGGATCTCCTGGCAGTTTTCACATTCCCCAGCCCTGACATAGTCCATTCCTTTTCTACCCGCCCCTGCAGAAGCAGAGATCAGTGAAGCCTGCACAAACACTACTCTGCGTTGCCTCTCAGCTTGGAGGAAAAGACTCTGGGGAGACCTTATAGCAGTCTTCCAGTACCTAAAGGGGGCTTACAGGAGAAATGGGGAGGGACTCATTGTCAGGGAGTAGAGCGCTAGGATGAGGTGTAATGGTCTTAAACTGAAAGGGGAGATTTAGATTAGGTGTTTGGAAGAAATTGCATACTGTGAGGGTGGTAAGGCACTGGAACAGCTTGCCCAGGGAAGTTGTGGATGCCCCTTCCATGGAAGCGCTGAAGGCCAGGCTTGATGGGGGTTTTGAGTAATCTGGTCTAGTGGGAGGTGTTCCTGCCCATGGCAGGGGAGTTGGAACTCAATGATCTTTAAGGTTCCTTGCAATTCTAACTGTTCTGTGATTCTATGAAAATAGACCAGTCATGAAATGGATATTCTGAGCAAGAAAACTTTGACCTTTCTTGGGCAGTACAATCACTGCAGTGCTCTCCAGGGCACTGAGCGGAGTGTTGGTGGGGGAACGATACAGCACTGTGACTCCAAACATTTGTCTCACAACAAAGACAACAAAGGTAGCTTTAGATCCTTACTTGGTTCTTTCTCCAAGTGTTCTCTCACCACAAAGACAACTCTTTTGCCTTGATGTTAGCATTATTCACATGCTATGCAAGCAAGGTGTACAGGTTCTTTGGTATAGACTCTGCTTTTACTTGGGTTGCCCTGATTTTGCTGTCAGAGTGAAAGTCAAGCATTTTTGTGCCACCAGGACTGCCATGTGCCTCACTACAGTTTCATGCCTGTCTCCTAGGAAAAAAAAAAAAAAAAAAAA
>VXBW01004979.1:22868-80248 GCA_013400375.1 Thinocorus orbignyianus
TAAAAAACCCCATTTTCTGCAATGAACTGGGGAAGGACAGTTAAAGCTTACCTTACTAGTCTACTGGATTGCTACACATAGTCCAGGCACTAATAAAGCTGCAAGAATTAGATAGAGGTTCTCCTGTTCTGCATTCCCACCACCTGTTCTGATTCTAAGATTAAACATATCCCTAGATGCATCCCTCAGGCTGTGCACACACATGCATATCCGTGGTGAAGTTCATCTCGTAGGTGATCTCTAGGATGAGAGAAGAGGTGACTTTGGCAATGCCATAGAAGCACATGGGTGGAGGTAATGCTACCTTGAATAAAACAAGCTGTGACAACATCCCTGAGGTGGCTGGTGGTTTTGTAAGCATTACAGCAGGGAAACAATTTAAGTGGAGTTTGAATGAAGCATTTCTGCCTAATATCCCATTTATCATGGTTTAGTAGCACTTAAAAGAAAACTTTTGAGACACACGTTACATACACTTCATGCAAAAGCAAATTCAGAGGTGCTTTCTGGAAAAACCCATTCAGGATGACCTCATTGAAGGACAAAGTCTCAGGCCACCACACACTTGAGAAGAATTAAGAAGATCAAGGCCAAGTCACACCATGAACAATGAGCCCAGTGTGACAGATGCACTGGAGGAAGAAAAGACAAGGGAGGGTCACAAAGCTGGTGCAATGGGATGTCTCTTGGGGCATTTGCAGCTTCAGTGATTGAGAGGAGGACAGAAGAACATGTCACGTGTCATCATAGTTTTCAAAAGAGAGGATAATGAAATACAGTTGTCTGGTCAGGGAGACAATAGGAGAGGTGTAAGAAACACTGGTGCTTTTGTGGACAAAACACCAGTTCTTCAACCTGGGCAAACAGCATTGGATTTGCCAAACCAAAGGCAATGTAATACGGCTTTGTGGTAAAATAATTAATTTTAAACGTAACCAAAATATTTAGTAGCACTTCTCTTGCTTTTTAAAAGCGTTCACTAAATTGAATTGCTATGGAAGAGCTTCAGGTACGAAGTACGATACTGCACAGTCACGGTTATTAAAAAATGGAAGTGAATGTGCTGCCTGCTCTTTCGCTAGCCTCAGCTACTCTAATTTGCTCTCTTTCACTTACTTGCTTCAAATGCCCAGGCTGCCATGTGGAAATTTATGCCATACTACAGAACTTGTTGTATCTTGTGAAGGAAATTCCAGTTTGATCTTAACATAAAGAACAAGAAGGAATGAAAAATGAAACCTCTGTATTTATGCTTTGTGAGGTGTCAGCACATACTTCCTTTTTATGAACATGAAAACGGAGGGCTTCTAATTTTTTTTTTATTTATTTTTTTTTTAAACAAGAGAGTAGCAATAGAGAATACCATATTTTCATTCATGCAAGCACAGATAATCCACAGAAGAAATGAGCTATGGCTGTGCATCAGCTCATGCTTTTTATATATATGTGTGTATATATGTATGTGTGTATACACATGTATACATATGCATAGCTGCATATGTGTATATTGATTTACGTACATGATTTCATGTATACAGTTATACAGATGAGTGTGCATTGGGCCACCATATCAACAGACATTTACTGGAATCTCCAGTGCTTCAAGTCGCACTCTGCCTTGTCACTTGCTGAAAAGGTCCCCAGCTTCTGACTATTCCCTGCATTTACCTTCCATTTGTGTTGGTTACCCAAAGGTAAGAGTGCTGTGAAAGAAAAGGGCACAGCGCCTCAAAGGAGGAATAAAGGCAAGTAGGCAGGCAGCCTCCCTGAGAAGGGAGAAGAGGTGGGTAGGATGCCACTGTCTACTCTCATGAGGACATCACAGCTGCCTTGAGAAGCCAGGCCTATGTCCTGCCCAGCAGATGTGCTCCAGGGCAAAGCCACTGGTGGCTTTCAGATTCAGCCTCTGATGGTTGCTTTGAGAATCCCTGCACTTGCTGGCTGAGTCCAACAGGAAGAGAAGAGCTGCAAGGGACCTGCTTTCCGTCAGGTCTGGTTCCCTGCTTTTGCCAGTACTTAACCCACTTTACACAGTCTCATTACTGACTCCCATTGTCTGCAACTAGTGAGGCCAAGTGCCTCCACTGCTCCTCTTCTCTAACATGAATCTGCTGATGGAAGAAACCTATTGAGCCCCAGCTAGGTGACACTCACTGCCCCTTGTGCACCTGCTTGTACCCTGGGAAGAAAAGGGAATCCACAGCCTCTTTCACTCCCAGAGTGAATTTTTTCACTCCCATGAGGCTGAATTTTGAGTGTCCATAGCCACTCTGTCTCATTATCCAGGGCTCATCCTTTTGAAATTGGGGACTGTAGCTATCTGCCTACTGTTTTTTCCTTTCACCTCATTGAAATGGCATCAGCTCCTGATCCTTGTTCTTTTCTAGCACTTCTCCACTAAGCTATCTAAGGTGCAGGTGAAAGTTTGGAAAATCTGCCAGCTCTCACATCTATAAACATATCTACCTTTTTATTTTCATGAGAAAGCTTTGGTCTCTAGGTAAGACAATCCCCTAAATTTTCTCTCCTATTAACAATCCTGTGGAACTCTCTCACATCCCAGCTGTGTAACATCTCCACATCTTAGGGCTGATAACAAAGTGCCCACACCAGCAATGCTGCACTCCTTTACCACTTTTCACCAAAATTATTTTAACTCAGGTTCCATTCTATTTATTCTCTCCAGCACATAGTCTCATTCAGTGGTCACACGGTTTTTACCTTTGTTTTGATTTCCCTCTTGTGATGGTTGCCCCACCATGCTGCTCCTATTGCTGCTTAATCTGGTTTCAGATCCTGCATCAATACTCCCAGTTCTCCCATTTCCTTGCCAGGTTCCTCAGCATCAGTGTACAAACACAGGACTTAATACCTCTCACTCTCTGTTTCCTGGCCCGTCTCTGCAGAAGTCTGTCAACATCTGACCTTAAAAATCAATTCCATTCTTAGGGACCAATGGGAGCAGATGCACAAGGTGACAGTCAGGGCAAGGTGAGAAGCAGCAGAACCATTTTTATCTGTTGTGGCCCCTCAGTGCTTTTCAAGATGAGGAACCAGATCCTTGAGGGATGGACATGCTTTCTTTCTGTATGAAAAATTGCTCACGTAATTTTGCTGAATAGTGAAGTGATGGCTGCATTATCTGACAGAGGAGGTTTGCAAAAAAAAGTCTGTAGCCAAAATGTTCCACTCATTTATCAAATGAGTTATGTATCAAAACCACCGAGCAAACTTGCTGAAAAGCCCATTTCTTATTTCATGTAAGGTAGAAGTAAGGGGAAGGGGAAAACTGATGAAGAACAATTTTCCTTATAAAACCCACCTTGTTAATCCATTGTCATTTAATGACTTTTCATTGACTTGAGATCTTAACCCATAAAATCATTAAACCTAGGCTACTTATGGACGAGATCACAGCAGGTACAAAAGTAAAAAAGTGAAGTTATAATGATTCATATCAACTGAATGATGCATGTTTTCTCCTTCATCACTTTTAAACAGAGAGTAAATCAGAGTGAACCTGTACCATTCTGCTAGAGTTTCACAACCAACTGTTGGCAGTGTTGAATACTACAGATACATGTAGGTCCTGCACTTGGGCCACAACAACCCCATGCATTGCTACAGGCTNAGATAGAACGACAGGGAATGGCTTCAAGCTGCAACAGGGTAGGTTTAGGCTGAACATTAGGAAAGAATTTTTCACAGAAAGAGTGGTCAGGCACTGCAATAGGCTGCCCAGGGTGGTGGTTGAATCGCCATCCCTGAATGTGTTTAAGAGTCCTTTGGATGGGGTGTTGGGGTATATGGTGTAGGGGAGAACTTTGTAGAGTGGGGCTGATGGTTGGACTTGATGATCCCAAGGGTCTTTTTCAGCCTGAATGATTCTATGATTCTATGTATTTCACAGGGCAAAGTGTGGATACTGATAGGAAACTTGTCCAAGAGAGCTGCAAAAAGACATGCTTGTTTTTTATTTTATTGAGCTATAATATTAGTAAAGTATTTTTTTTAAGCTGGAGACATGGCCTGTTTAATCTACGTTCATTGGAGCATCTGCCTGTGTAAAGCAAACCGGGTTCACCCATGGCCTCCTATATTGCCAAAATAATAGAGAAATGAGAGCTATAGAAGGTGCTACCTGAATTCACAATTCTCTTTTCTTTTCAGATAACTGAGAGAATAATTGTTTTATTTGTCGTGATCAACAGTCAGGAAGAAGTTCAAGGAAAATACATCGTGTGTGTTTTATTTTTCCTTTGGAATTTGTTAGATGTGGTCAGGTAAGGAGTCAGTGGCAAAACCACAAGGGGAAAATGGGTCATTCCTGTAAGCAGAACCCCACCCCCACTGTGCTGCAGGTTCATTTAATTATTTTGAAATTGGTAGAAGAGAATATTATCCATTTTAAATAAAAGCTTGGACCTTATAAGATACTTACTGATTTTTACAAAAATCCACATAGTTCAAAGGCTAAGTGACTTATAGAACTAAATTGTTGCATTAACATTTGTAGTTCAAAGGATTTGACCTCTTTAACAAAAGTTTAGAAAGAAATCACAACTGCCTGCCAGGGAATGGCAATTTCTAAAACTGATTTATGATCCTATTGCTTTTATATTTTATTTTAAACATCTCACTTCAGTCCCAGATTGACAGCACAGTAAGGCAGCAATGGCCATGCTTCTTACTAAGACATGGAAGACTAATACAGGTAAATTGCACTGTGCTTTCCAAAAAGCTTCTGCTGCAGAAACTGATGATTTTGCTGTAGCAGAGCATATATCACACAGCAGGGACAACATGCATGAGGCCAAATGGGCAAGAATACATATCCAGATATTTATCTCAAAAAAAATTTGTGTGGCGGAGGTTACCAGTACCTCCCTCTGGTAAAAGTACAATAGTGAAAAATCCTACATTACTGACTTTTGTATCAGTATCTAAAGTCAGTAACATTTCTCAATTTTAATTTAAGCCTCTATGGGCCTCTGTTTGTAGACTTACAGCAGGGAAGATGGATGGAATAACATGTATTTTAGAGAGACATAGCAACCTGTGTATGGTAGCAAAATGTTTTTCATCTTTCTTCTTTCTGCTAAAATAGATTTGAGAACTGACTGGGGAATATGGATTTAGCTGGCAAAAGAAATACGTGTTACAAAAGATCTGAAAAAGGAAAGTGTCAGGTAGGATTAATAAAAAAGAGTTTAAGTCAGATTCAGAGTATTAATACCACATGTGTTAATAAACTACAAATTATATTCATTATTTGGATTATTGCTCCATCCCATTTCTTTTTGAAGTCTATAAAGCTAAAACAGTAGAACCTAATCTCAAATGAAAGGCTTCTGTGCAGCTGGAGCGAGTCCAAAAGTATAAACAGTACTGATGGTAAAGTCCTGTCAGTGCATAATAGTCCTGTCAATGCACCATTATTGTCTATCACTGCTAAAAATACAGTCCAGCATCATAGCAGTAACAGTTAACAGGCAAAATACTCTAGTTTATAGCACCACATGGCCAATCCAAATAATAACACATGAGCATGACATAGCACAAAACTCATCCAGATTTAGAATTCTTACCTGATGCAGTTTACAGCATCTGTGCCATGTCCTAGCATCTCTAAGAAGTGATCATGTCTAAGAGTGTACAGAAATCTATTCCATCCCTTAGCCAAGTAGTCTTGAAGTATTATAAAGTGCTTCCACGTAGTTCTTCAGGGACATAAAAAGCCTGTACATTATGGCTAACGATATACTGAAAGGAAATTCTGCCATGTTTTCTATACCTGATCATTCATGCTTATACCATAAACAGCACAAGACGGTGTATAGAGAGGGAGTAGCTGTTTTGGTTTTGTATTGGGTTGAGATTATGGCTTACTACTAATAATTATTATGTCTCCATAAATCATAGCCTCTCAAACTCTTCTGCAGCTCAGGAGTGATGCAAAATGAGTCCAGTGAATTAATAAGAAGGGAATGCAGGAAGTTTCTTTAATGCTGTTTCCATCTGCCTGAAACACTCCTGGAAAACAGTGGCTTAAAAATCCTTATTTTCCTATTTCTAGCAAGGCCACAGACCAAAAGCTTTTCAGCTGACCGAAAATGTGACCAGATCTGTTTCTCCAGTGTTCAGAAAGGTGCTGTACCACTTTTAGATCAAGCTACCTAGGCTTAGCTCACCTTTGGAGACCAGTGTCCCAGCGGTTCTGGTCTACCAGTGAGTGACAGCCATAGTAAGAACAAAACACTGCAATACAGGTGACTGCAACTGGATTTTTTTGCACCAACTACCCCTTCTAAAGTTCAGGGAAGGCCCTACTAAAGAAGATTAAGTACCTGCGATTAACATGCTGTTTAGCATCCCCCAGTAGTGATTTAGCTGGTTCAGCAGTCATAAACCAGCACTTTCTCAGTCCCAAGCATTAGACATGCCTTCCCCTCTCACTTGTAACATCCCTGCCTGAGACCCATTTTCTGATGGACTAATACGAAATCATGACCATTTCTGAAAGACCCTTGGGGCTGAAGGGCTGTATTGCTGCCTGTCTGTTCTAGGTTAGCACCACGGACGGATGACCCTTCCAAATCAACAGTCAGACATCGAATTAGAGCCTGAATAAAACTGTTGCAGTGTTGCCCTGAAATTTTTTCAGATAGGCAGCTCCAAGCCCTTCTGCAGTTCCCATGGATGTTTCAATAATATGCCTGTATTTTAAAGATTGGGTCATTCCCTCTGGGCTCATCTGCTGTTCCTCTTGCTACAGGTACACTTACAACATGTTAGCAAGGACAGGAACATACTACCTACCACTGACATGGCTCAACTTCTCGCTGGGTATCCCGCTCTATCCCCTTTCTGTTCTGGCTAAAGGTAAGGAGATGGAATAGGTACCAACAACTCGCTTCCTTAATCTTCAGTAAAATTTGATCAATTCAATCATCATTTGTGTTTAAGATACGTCTTTTTGTTTTGCCAAAGTAATCATAAGTATGTATGTACTCTCACAGTAACCTGTATGTCCCCTTTCTGTTTTCTGTACCATTTTTTTACCTTAATAGGAGTTCTCTGTGATTTGGATGTCTGGTTTGAGGGGATATTTTTGGTGTTTTGGTGGTTTTTTTNTTTTCTGGATAAAGCAGGAAAATGCCCCCACAAAAGACACACGGGCTCCCCAATTCCAGACTGGTCACATATCGTATCACCTCCCCCACATAGGCTGACTTTACTGTCTGTCTCAGGCGACACTAAACCAGTTTATCATCCTTACACCAGGAAATGAGCCCACCGAGGTTATATTAAAAGCAGCACAACTACAGGAGTAACAGAACTTGTTACTGAATAGGAATTACTTCATAATTATAGTATTGAAAGAACAATAGCACCTCAGACCTACTGAACTGAACTCAAGGGGAAAACATGTGCATATGCATATGAATGACATGGTAAATTCAGCATATAATACAGCTGCCTGCGCCTTAAAGGTAACTTTTTGATGACTTTCAACCTACTTTTGACTAAAGATTTACCATGTTATTTTACAGCATTTGCAATTTGCGTATCGCTGCCTTATTTTGAATCCTTTGGCACATACTCCATCAAGCTACCATTTCCATTTGCCTTCTCAATCTACTTCCCCTATGTTCTGAAAATGTACCTGCTCGTGCTGTTTGTAGGTAAGTATCTCATCTTCAGTAAACTGGGTCTCAACACAGCTGGGATGCCCATGGCAACAAAAATTTACATCAGTATATCGCCTTTCACAAACCGTAACTCTCTCTGCCACAACTCCTGCAGACCACCATCACCAGCCATTTTGACTTCTTATGGCTTTGAAATACAACTAATTGAATTTGGAACAGGCACTGTATGTGCGAGGCAACAAAAATATAAAAATTGCTTCAATGATCCTGGCCTTACAGCTATTTACTGAAGTTTACTTTTTTTTTTTCTCTTTCTTTTTTTTTTTTTTTAAATCAGTTCCTATTTGATCATACTCTCATTCTGTGGTGCAACCCCTCCTCACTCATTCCTCCTTGCTGGATTGAGAAGTCATATCTATATTAAGACTTTTACAACTTGATTTTCCAAATGGTTAAAAAAAAGAGCCCACCCCAAAACCTGCATGTAAATAGACTGCTGCTTCTCAACAAAATATTTTTGAAAAATTCGAACTGAAGTTGGCTTCATTACAGCCAAGTCTTCATTCTGTCATTGACTTTAACATTAATTTGAAGGATCTCATCTTTGTGATGCAGTCTTCTGTTTGTAAATTCATGGAAGGAACTGTGCAGGTTACCAGATGGAGGCTCTTACTTCCCATCTAGATGAATCGACACTTTGGACACTACTCCCTTGCTCTTATATCATTTTGTGTTTTCATTCAGGTATGTACTTCATCATCCAGAATCTCTTCTCTGAAAGGAAAGCACACCTAGGGACAAGCAACATCAAAAAGAAAAGAAGCTAATTTGATATTTTGTTTGGAAAAAAGAAATATATTCCCAGTGAGCTGCTGCACATCATAGGTTAAAAAGAATTTAGACAAACATTTTGCAATGCAAAATGCCTGTTTGCATGTATATTATCTGGCTGTGTGGAATTCACAGAAAATGCAGATGTTTTAAAAACGAATATATTTTTTCTAACATACATTAGAGAACTCTGAAAAAAACTGAAGAGTGCCTCCAGTCACAATCACACCAACAGCCCTTATTTCGGTGTTAATTCTTGCCTCATTAGCAATGGATATTCTGTGATGACAATACCATTTAATTCATAAAGTTATTTTATATCAGCCAGCATGTATGTGCCCCATATATAAAAATGTTAATGGGCTAGAGCTGGAATCCCTCCAGGAATAAAGAGGAGCAGAAGCTGGAAACTTCGCAGCCTATGAGATTCACATGCTGATTAGCCCCAGGCATTCACAAAGGATCCCTCAAATTCTGTTCCAACCTTCACTTCTCCAAACAACATTCCAGAATGTGCAGCTAAATGCAAGTGATCAGGTAGTCACCTGCTACGTGTTCAAGGGGATATTTAAAGGTCAGAAGTTAAAACTTACGACCACGTGTCTGGCAGACATTAAGAATTTCTTTCACCAGAATGATTTTCTTCCATGCTGAACAGCGGACAGATAAGCAAAACAAGTGTGATGCCATTACACAGTCGAGCCAAATATATTCTGTTCTTTCAAGGGATGTGAGTGACTATTAAAAGCCATGTACAGAATTCTAGCCGTTTTTACTCAAGTGTGTTGCTCCTCATGCTTCTGTAGGACTATTCGCGAGAATGCAACTGGAACCTGGTCCTTTCAAAAGGCTAGGAATGAAGAATACAGACAGCACCCAGTGGACTGTACAAGCAAAAATGGAGAAATAACTGCCTAGAAGCTGGTAGAGGCCTGTCTGATGTTTCACCCATACTGATTATTAAATACATTTGAATTTAAGCAGGATGGGGAGAAAAGTGAGGTTATTTTTTTGAGTTTGACTGAAAACTACGGGGGAGGGAGGGCAGAAAACGGTGAGAGGAAAGATGATAGCTGGAGGATAGTATTTCAAGAGAAAACAAACACTATCACAGTAGGAAGAAGTGAAGCTGGCCTTGAACTCAATTGTTAAAGGTCACCTACTATCGTTTTTATTTATTTAATATATGTGGCAGACAATACCTGCAGACTATTGCAACCACTGGAGTGTTTGCAAACCATAAGTATCAAGGTCAGATGTGCAATAGTACAGGGTCAACCCTGGTTTGTTTGGGTTTTTTTTTGAAAGCACTGCAAACAGGTCAGAGATTGGAACTTATTACAGAAACAGTATTCCCACTTTGGACTTTTGTCTGATCCAAATTGATTCAGGTGTGGATTACGTGAAGAAATGTATAGAGCAGCTGAATAGGATGACAGCTTTGAAAAGGAAGAACCAGAAGAAGAACACATCAAACCACTATGTAAGACACTGAAGGTGTGTAAAGGACATTTCTGCCCCCGGAAATTCAATGTAATGTGTTTGTCATCAAACTGCCCAGAGTTAACATACCCTGTAGGAAGAAACATGACATATAATAAAGTATGACAGCCTGAGAGAGCTGGGGCTGTTCAGCCTGGAGAAGAGAAGGCTCCAGGGAGACCTCATAGCAGCCTTCCAGTATCTGAAGGGAGCCTACAGGAGAGATGGGGAGGGACTCTTTGTCAGGAAGTGTTGTGGTAGGACAATATAGTCACAAAGGACCACATCCCAGGGGAGGGACCCCATGCTGGAACAGCGGAACAGTACGAAGAGGAACAAGCAGCAGGGATTAAGGTTTATGAACCAGCTGCAACCTCCATTCCCTACTGACCCCACATCATTTGGGAAGGGAGGACGTAGAAAGTCAGCAATGAAGGAATGAAGTTGAGCCTAGGATGACAAGAGAGATAAGGGGAAGGTGATTTTTTGTTTTGTCTTTGTTTCTTACCATCCCAGTCTATTTTTAATTGGCAACAAATTACTACTCCCCAGGTTGAGTCTGTTTTTGTGACAGTAAGTGGTAAATTATGACCCTGTCTTTATCTTGACCCACGAGCTTTCTCATAATATTTTCTCCCTGTCTTCTTGTGGAGGGAGAGTGAGAAGAGCATCTGATTGGGCATCTGGCACCCAGTCAAGGTCAAACCTACCACAGGTATTCATATTAAGCCATGTTTGTTGTTTTATGTAAAAAAAAAAAAATAAAGTATCAGGATGTGATATTCTCCCTTTGCATCTATTGCTAATCTGGCTAAAATGCTGGAACAGGAGATGGATTCTTTAAAATTCACTATGGGGAGGACCCCTGACCCTAAATTGCTGGGAAAAGGAATGAAGTTTAATGACAGAAGATTTCCCCACCTCTTTCTGTTGCAGAGGTAAGTTGGGGCAGGCTATTATAAGATCCAGGAAACCAGCTTTCCATGTATGACCACAGCAGGCCACTGTAACTTTAGCTTCAACTCCTTACCTTAGTTTCTGGAAAAGATCAGGACTGGGAAGATAAAAAGGTTCTTAAAAAGCTGCCTAAGTCCTTCCACCAAAATTTATATCAGTCTTGAGATCCCAGCTCATCTATATATCCATTTATATCAAACTATGGAATCAAAACAAGCAAGCATTGTTCTTACATACCTACATAAACACTGGCAAAATAACATACTGTATAAACAAGAGTGAAGAAATATCACTATGGAACTGATATGCAATTGAAGTGTTTAAACAACCTCTTTAGGAACCAAAGAGTATTTGACTACTATATTTGTCTGACATTTAAAGAGAGTAGTTTTAGCACAGCGTATGTACTCCGAGATCAAATTCATAAATATGCATATGACACACACTGCCAACGTAGCTGCCTTTCAAAAGGGTTTACTGCAAACTAGGTCTAGTTTAATCATATGTGCGCTGAACACAGTTTAGAGTACTGGAGTAATTAGAATAGATTATTTCAGTTGGAAGGGACCTACAATGATTATCTGGTCCAACTGCCTGACAAATTCAGGGCTGACCAAATTATTAAGGACATAGTCCAAATGCCCCTTAACCATTGACAGGCTTGGGGCATTGACAACTCTTTAGGAAGCTGTTACAGTGTTTGACCACCTACTCCCGTAATCGTTATCTAACACTGAATACAGTGGGATAATCATGTCTTTTGACCGGCTGGTTGTGCTGTGTTTGAAAGTCCTCCAGGATGCAGTTTGCCCTCTTGGCTGCCAGAGGACACTGCTGACTGAGCTTAATGTCAACTAGCAGCCCCAGATCCCCAGATTTCTGCTGGGCTGCTTTTTAGCCACCCTTTGCAAATTTTGACTTGTGTCTGGAGCTACTCCATCCCAGGTGCAGAATCTGATATTTCTTCTTGTTAAATTTCATGCCATTAATGACTGCTCAATGCTCTAACCTACCTAGATTCCTCTGCAAGGCCTCCTGTCCCTTGAGAGAGTCAGCAGAACCTTCCAGGCTGGCACTATCAGCAGACTCCCTGATGGAGCATTCAAGTCCTGCACCCTGATCATAGATAACCATACTGAACAGAACTGGCCCTAGAACTGAGCCATGAGGTTACTGGCCACCAGTCAGATGTACCCCTGTTCACTACAACCCTTTGAGCCCTGCCTTTCAGCCAGTTCTTCACCCAGTGCAACATGACTCTGTTCATCCCATAGCTGGTCAACTTGTCCAGAAGGATGCTGTGAGGACTGGAATACAAAGCATTACTAAAATCCAGAAAAACTATATCTAGCACCTTCTTTTCTTTCACTAGGTGGGTGATCTTGTCATAGAAGGGTATCAGATTAGACACAATTTTCCCTTTGTGAACTCATGTTGACTATGCCTGAAGATTGCATTGTCCTTTAAATGCCTTTCAATAGTACCCAGTATNTTAGACTAACAGATTGATAGTCCCCTGGGTCTTCCCTCATGCTTTTTTGGTAAATTAGAATAATGCTGGCTAGCTTCCAGTCAGCAGAGATCTCTCCAAACTTCCAGGACCTTTGATAGATGACCAAGGGAGGTCCTGCTATGACACCCACTAGCTCCTGCAGTACTCTGGGATGAATCCCATCAGGCCCTATGAACATACAAAGATTCAGCTGATGCGACTGGTCATTTGCAATTTCAGTGTCCACAAATGGAAAAATCACTGCTTTTACATGTCTTCCACCTCAAGGGACTGGGGAGCCTGTGGTCTATCAGTATGTCCTGGTTCCGGTAGAGATAAGGTTACATTTTCCCAAGCTCTGGCAGGGACACAGGTACTCCATACCCTGTGAGCCATGCCAGGACAGGAGCTGGCCAAGGGAGGGGGCTGGAAGTCATCTCTTGCGAGCAGGCGGAGGTGTCTGCGGTCCTGTCAGTGAGTAGTGGTGCTGCAATTGTGTTCATAGATTCCTCTGTCAGTGTTTATGTTGTTGCAAAGGAGAGTAAACTTGACAAGAACAGTTGTAAGTGGAAAGAAAACTGCAACCATCCTGGTGCTGGGGTTACAATAAAACATAAAACAGACTACATCCAAACACATTTTACAAGTTTATTTTTCCACCCATTTCTACAAAACTTCCATGAGTTAAAGGAATATTTCACTCCAGCTTTCGAGGCTGCTTGGCATCACTTGAAACAACTTGATGTGTATTTCTCATTTAGATTAGCACAGCTCAAACCATGCTAGGTAGTTTGTAAAAGAACAACACCCCATTAGTGAAAAACAAAATATTGTTCTCATCTTATGAATCTTTGGGAGGAGATAAAAGGATTTAAAAAAAATATATATCCAAAACCTCCTGATAGGGAACCTCTTTAAATTGGTGGACTTGATGTCTGAACTGTAATAGTATGCTTTCAAGTATGAACACTTTTCTTCAGTGGATATGATACAGCATGCAGCTACCACCCATAAGCTTTAGTCCACACTGCTTTCTTCTTGAACTCCGCAAATGACCTTAAGGCCAGAAGTGTAACTGTGAAGGCAAGGGCAAATGACATTAATTTATGCAGTGCAGCCTGCAAAGAATATGACAGCATTCTCACTACTCATTTTACTAACACAGATACACATTTGGTTCTTCTTTTACTGGCCTTTCTCATGACTTTTTCTCTTCCTGGCCTGACAGGTTCCGAAGGTACTTCTGCTGTTCACAAGGTATACCGGTTTTCTACACCCCTCTGAAATCTGATATTGTGCTATGCCTTTCATCTACCTGCTTTATGGCATGTCTCCTGTTGAAATCATACCACATCATCTGCTAATTACACTATCACTTTGAAGTGACATGGCGATCAACCAACACTGCAGAAAGTTTGAATGAGAACTGATGCAAGAGGGGGAATAGGAGGCACTGAGAAGGACAGAAGCACAAAGCAAAATGTTAAAGCCCTCCATGCAAGTCACTGATTGGAAATGCAATTCACTGATTCCTAAAACATCATGTGTTTAGGCAAAATTCAGTAAACAAACCAGTCACCTACTAGTCATCCAGAAGGGAGTTTCATATTCTTGTATTTAAAAGCAAAAAAATAATAGGAAAATAGTACTTAAAAACAAAAAAAGAATGGAAACAATGACTCATCTCAGTCAAGGCATACTGAGAATATACTGTGTATATCAGAATCCTCTGAGGTACAGAGGAGATTCTCCAACAATCCTTAGCATTGTTTCTGGTGGAGGTTAGCAGACACAACTGAGGAATTTTGAAATTTATCAGAGAGTGATTAAAGACTGCAGATTCTCAAAACAAGGCTAATTGTCTTGGTTATGCAAATAAGTTATAAACATGGCTTCTTTAAATCTGGTTAAGTCCAACAAATCAGTTGATTTGAAGGTGTCTTGTGTTAGTGGAAAGAAGCACAAGCACACTTGCTTCACTTAGAAGTTGTTGTGGTGTCCTCTTAAAATGACTTGCACAGATTATATTAACAATCCTACACGTCTAGATAAGCAACGGAGTATATGCTAGGGCCACAAGACATTACTGCAATTCAAAATACTGTGCACTTCCCATCTTTCTTTTCATACATTTTTTCAGCAACCCTCAATCCTCTATCCTTTCGTGTCAGAACACACGACTACGCTGTCACTGTCTGTTTGATATCCCTTCCCTACAGCTCAGTCTTCAGTTCCACCCAAATAAACTGTTATGTGATTTTTATTCTAATATTGGAGGGCGTTTCAAATAGTATGTTGCATTTTATTTTTAAGAGTAATTTCAGAAACAGTCGACATATCTGTCATGCTTTAGGATCAGATGTACCTTTAGCTCCTTCTGATCATCAGTGGTACATTGTAAGTGTTGGGAGATGAGAGAGCAAATATAAGGTTGTGTTGCAGGCAGGAATTTTAACTTACCTGTGAAGGTTTCTTTAAAGGCAAAATATCTCTCTCCTATGTGTGCTAATAGTATAGATTCAATCTTTCTCATTTTAACAACTGCATTTTGATCTGTAATGATAGTTATGAAAAAATAAGGACCCAATTAAAAATACCCTACCTTTCAGCAGGTCTGTGGAGGATTCTGATAATGCTTCCTTAGGACTTTCCATCATATTAATCAGCCAGTCAATGAACTAAAGTTTGAAATACAAAGGAAAGTCTGAATTAAAAGAGCCTCTATATCAGAACACCACAAATTCTTTCAAGTTTAACAGGTAACAACTGATTGCTGATAAACTAATAGTTATCTAATCAGAGGCAGTGGCCAATCAAGCTTCTGCCCCAACTATCCAAATGCTCTAGAGTGCACCTCTGTCAGTGCAATTATTCCCACAGCTAGATCTGAAACTCCCTTTGTTCCTTCTCATTACCTCAGCAATAGTTACTTGTAACAAAGAAGGTACAGTAAATAGTTTCCCTCTGTATTTCCTGTTCATGCCTTTAACCTATAAATAAGATCCTTTCTTATCAGTCTCTTGTCCAAACACTTTCCTGCAAAGTCTTCAGAACTCTTACTGCCTTTGCCCCTCTTCTGACAGCTCTCTTTTTTCATTATTCTTCTGGCAGTGCTGGATGCCTGGAGGTCAACGGTATATTTCAAACTCACAGAATGATTCTCAGGGCATGATCTCAAATTCTTCCCTAAAGCCTGATTAAGCACTTGCATGTTAACAGCCCACTCCTGCTTTCCTCCCAGATTCTGAATTCTTCAGTGGTAATTGTGAGCACAGTAGTGTAGAGAAGCCAGTTCTTAACAGATTCTGGGTTGCACAAAACAGCTAACTATTAATCTAAAGGTTTAGAAAACAGTATTTGCATGTCTCAACCAGAGGCAATCTACACTAGGTGTGCCAAATTAGGCTAAATTTTCCACACAACTCTTCAACTTCTACTTGAAAATAAAACAACACACACTACAAACTGCATGGAAGACCTTTGATTGCCTGAAATTGCTATTGTGCTGATGTCCAACTGGAGAGGACCTGTCTTTCAGTGTTTTAAAAGATTGACTCGCTACCAGCAGGTGCCAACTCTCCTCTCCACGTCGTACTCTCTTAATAGAGTTTGACTCCAAGCACTGGAATGTTTTTTGTTCTTTGGCACTCTCATGTTTTACTTGAGAAACTACATTCAGCCTTTGGAGACAAGTCATATCGCAGTGCAAATAAAGAAAAAACAAGATCACACGTCAGATGAAATAGATACAGAGGAAATAACTGCTCCACCTAAGACTTGAGTTGACTACTAAAATAAAGGTGCTTTCTGACTATTGGAAAATGCTTACCACAATGTGCAATTTTACCTTCTGTGTTTGTTCTTTCCATGGCTCTTTAGCCAGCAAAAGGGAAATGCTGCTTGGAAGGAGCGTGAGAGTTTCTTGCACAGCAAGCTTGTCAATGGGGCGCTTGCCAATGAGATCCTCAGATAATTCTGGTAACGTCATTTGGTGCTTCCACGGTGACCAGTTAGCACTGAGGCCAAGCAGCAATGGTGCACCATGGTCAGCCCAGGCTACCACAGAAGCTGCAAACAGCCACAGGAAGAAATCTATGCACTAAACACAAAAAAGGCAAATATGCACTTTATTAAACGAGTAACACATAAAAGGAAAAAAACAAGGCACACAATTAAAAAGGACCCCAAGCCCAAAGTTCAGGTGGTGGCTTCCTCTTCAAAACAATCACCTGAAAATTCACTTAACATTCAAAACGCAAGAAGTAAAATGTTCTTAATATTCTCTTACGCTTTGAGGGAGCATAAGCTTTTTTCTAAACCCCAACTCAAACTAGAATGACTACACAAAAAGAAGCAAAACAAAACTCTTCTAAAATCATCCTTTATAGTTTAAGGCTGACCCACATTTCATTTAAAATGTGGAAATAACTTCTTTACAGCAAGCTGACTGTTGAAGGAAATTAGAGGTGGTCACCATTGTGCTGAGTGATTTCCCAAATGGCTGGGAAATATTGCAGCAATGTAACAAATGCGCTTCTGATCTAAGCAGCAGCTTATTTTATGTCCTCAGTCAGAAAAAGCAGCTACATAAATTAGACCTGCTTAGAGAGTTCTAGTGGTGAATTCAAGTTTTTCCTTCAATTGTACTAAATACAGCTGATTTGAAACAATTATTTCCTTTAGTTGACTTTAGCTTCTATCATACTTCAAAATAACCATGTCATTTAAATTATGTGTTTTAAATACACATACATTCACAAAAATTGAGAAGAATTTCACTATGGAGATAAGTTTGCAATCTTCTAAAATACAAAAGCATGGGTAATAATACTTATTGTTGAGGAAGAATGTGGAATACATCAAAACCTCCGTTTTCCTGAAAGCTGCAAATTATTTTCACAGCACGTACCTCTTTCAGATCGACGTTTTGTAAGGGTGTTGACTTGTGTGCTAAACTTCTGATGTAACCCATCAGGTCTAGCAGCCAGTCCATTCTTTTCAGCACTCCTAGAAAAACAAGAACTTTGATTCTCATAAAAGATTAGAATGCAGCATTCTTCATTAAAAAACAAGCACAGGGAATCACCGTAGCAACAAAGCACTGACTGTGGAAAAAGAAGGATCTCCGATACCACTCTCATATTTGATTTGTGGTTGCCACTGATAGAAGGCATACTGGCACTTAAACAGTACAAAAACTTTACTTATAATGCAGACAACACACAGAAAAAGAAATGCTGAGCAAGAATTATTTCACATAACGTCAGCATGCAGGTCCCACTAATCCAGTTTCCGTATATGACCGCTACAGAATGCTAAAGGCTCCCTGAAGTTTTTTTCCTTCTACTTCATCTAAGCCTAGCACTGATGTCACTGTACACTGGGCAAGAATGCGGGGAGTCCTGCAGAAATCCTCCTGCCATGCAGAGAGGGTCAGTAAAATACCATCAAGGAACGCGAATAAAATCAGCCCTCAACTCAAGGATGGAACATATTTCATTGACTCACATTCAGCTGTCCAAAATCTGTTCTAACTCTTACAAACTAATAACCATTTTCACCTTTGAGACCACATCACTTCATACACTAACCATCTTCTTGCAGTCTTTGCATGTGCCCTCCTCTTTTTTGTTGCTTCCTCTTTTACTCAAAGGAGCCCTACTTCACTCATTTAAAACTCACTACTCTTTGAAGTTCTTCAACTACAGCTGGCAGCTAAGGCATCTAGCAATATAATACTTTGAACCTGTTCTGTGAACACAAGTAGCCAAAGATCTTTCTGCCATGAAAATGAGACCTCATTTTTGCCTCCCTCTGTTCTTGTTTTTTCCTCCTTTATCTTCCGGTGTCATTCTGCGATTCCTCTCGCAACAGCTGCAGCACTTTATCAGACCCTTAGCTGAGCCAGTCCAACTCATTAACCCACCAGAAAACTATCTGGTGTTGTTATGAAGATGCAGAAGGGCAATTTGTTTTCAGTGTTAACTCAGTGCAAGGAACTTAGAAAAGCAAGCTGTCACCTTGGTTCACCCAGTCTGACAGCAACATAGTCCTAGCTACCGTGTCACACAAACAGTAAGTCAGATACTAGACTTGAAGGTTAGCAGACTTGCACTGGGCTCTGATGTGCTATGTACATTTCTAACACTACCTTACACTGAAATTCTAAAAAGACTAGGAGACATGGATTTAGCCAAAACTCTGGTCTGTAAAACACCCAGTTGAGATAAATAACTTGTAGCTGATGTACAGAAACATAAAGAATTGAAGAAAACCTAAAAGCAATGTTTGAAGAGTATCTGAAGAGCAGAAAGAAGACTGAGTAATTTCTAATATGGAGAAATTTTAAACACTCAGGTTAAACCATCTTAAAATTATTTTAAAACAATCAGTGTATATATCCACTGATACCTGTTGTCACCAATCCTTCTTTAAGGTTGACCTCACCTGTGTTTTCATGGCTCACAATACGGGTGTGATAGAAACTATGCAGGAACATCCATAAAACATTTTCTTTCTGGTGATATCCTGCCACAGCATCAATCACGGCATTCAAGTTCACCAGAGGCAGTCTGCCTTGAGAAATTAAATACACTTTCACGAATGCTGCCTTCTCTATATTGTTCTGCAAACGCAATTAAAAAACATGTTAAATTAACGTACCTTTCTCATAGAAACTGTAGATGCTGCATTTCTCTTTATTTAAAAGGAAAAAAAAAAGAGGAGAAATTCTTTGATTATGCAGCTGGCTTATTCTTCTTCAAGACAAATTACGAAAAAGATGACTGTACATATTAATGTAATTTCAGATACTTCTAAAGAGTCCAGCAAACTGAAAACCAGTATAGTTTGACTGTTTTCATACAGCTTTAAATTTTATATTCCCATTTAAATTGAAAAGAGTCAGCTTGACTGTGCTGGAGACCCTAGTGTTCTTGCAAGGCAGATTCACTGCAGTGACAAAAGAGATTTTCTTAAATGGCATTTTTCAGTGCGGAAATAGGAACTCAAAGATATACGAAAATGACAGTTCAGCTTCTCTAACCTATTTAAAAACTTGATTCTCTAGTGAATCTGCCAATAAACAGATCAACATGGTTTTATATGTCATGGATGTTAGCTTATAACAATCTGATCTGAAACCAACAAGTCCTTCCACAGGGGTCATTTCCTTAGCATTTCAGTTGTGAAGAATTCCACTGTTAATTGTTTCCACTGGTGATCTGGAAGCTAAAATCTTTTCTATTCCATTGCCATCCTTAGCCATCCTGTCCACTAGGCAACACTGACGGTGAACGCAAATATAGCACATTAAGTCACAAATAAAAAGTTGTTTAGTCAAAGTATTTTACATTTTTAACAGATACAAGGATCCACCAGTTCAAGCACAGCTAGTCACTGGGATGTATTCACAGTCTGTTTAAAGTAGGTCTTAAAAGTAGGTCTAAAGTAAACGGTTAGAGCTGGAAGGGACCTTAGAGATCATCAGGTTCCNTAGTACTCAAAAAATAGTAAGACATGTTTGTTTCACCTCATTCTATGATAAAAGACCAGGAGTAAAACATCATTACCTTAGAGATCTGGACAATACGATCAATTTCTGGATCTGCCATTTCTGCGATACATTTTGCTGTATCAATATACATGTCCAGTTCACCTCTCTAAGAACAGAAAAGTAAATGCATGTTTAGACATAACCTTCTAGGCTTATTCATCATTAAAATTGATGAGTCCAGGAATTTTTGTTAATGATTGTGGTGAATGTTTAGATCATGATGAATACTTAATCTAGTGATTAGCCTAGTTTTATTTATTCTATTTTAGAAATTCTGTTTTTGCTTGGGATTTCAATGTACTTAGTTATTAATGAATAATGGTGTCTGAAAACTTTCAAAGAGTTTGGTTTTGTTTTTATTAATGGAAAAATGATGTTCCTTAGAGACATCTTCCGTAGCTAGACAGCTTCTTTAAATCACTGCAAGAAGTTGAATCCTCTGTGGTGAAAAAAAGTGCCCCTTCTGATGGTTATATGCTTCTGTTTCAATAACGCTTATTTCAGTGTTAATACTTTATTTTTCCATTACTAAATCATTTGTGAGAGAAAAGTGCAAATTACATTGGTTTCACAACTAGTCACATTGTAAAGAATATCTGAAAATAACTTAAATTGAAATTACGCAGGTATCTTAACTATTATCACTAAAAATTCTACATCTACTTCATGTTTAAATGGACCAGTGCAAAAAGTTGGGTCTTACCATCAGTAAAAACACCCAGTTCAGAAAAATGTTCATACATCTCATACTTAATTCCTCACCTGAATCTTATTTGGTAGAAGCTCAAATATTTTTTCCACAGCCTGGCACAGAATGGTCCAGCAGTACTGGGCAGGGCTTGGTAGTTTCATTGCCTGCATGAGTCCCTGTAAAATATACTGGCAGATTTCTGGGCTTTTTGTGCAGTTCTTCACTTCCCACTGTTGTATGAGAAACACTTCTGTAAAAAACTGTAATTTGTCTTCTGCAACATGTTTCATCCATAGCGGCAGAGACATGAAAAGGTATTGCTGGGTTTTCATCTGCAAAGCAAAAAAATTTGCTTAGTTTCAGATTCCAGCTCTTCCCTGATCCTAAACTATTGTTATAAAGGATGAAAACCCCCAAACTCTGCGTCTCAAACAGCACTTAAAGTACTCAAAATCAACAATACTTCTCAATTCTTCTTCCCTCTTTGCATGAATTGCTTGAGTTAAAGAGTTTAAACAAATCAATATTATATTTCCCTTTAAAATTGAGGAACTTTCTTTCAATGAGCCTTAGATATCACATCTTTGTACTGGCAGGACAATTACCATTTGCCTTTATGGTGCCCACTGCATTCCTACCTAAAGCATGCAGACTGATTAGACAGCCAAGGTCAGAAGTAAGGTATTCCTAGCACTATTAATATTGTTAGCAAATGAGTAAGGAATGAATAATTACATTGAAGGAATGCAAAGCTTACATGCTCTGTGGCTGAGCTTCATTTTTGATCCCAAATCTCCACTGCAGTGAGAAACTCGTACTCGGAATGGTACTTGGAAATCAAATCTTCCTTTTTCTGGTACCTCACCAATTATGTATCTTAATATTGGTTTATATATATTTGAAGAATAATGAACTAAAAATTGCAAGACAAACATAACCTGGAACCAGAAGGAACCGGAAAAGGAACCGGAAAAGATCCCAGAAATCCACAATGGATTCTCTGACAATTGTCATGAACCTGCTCCTCAACTTGTTTAAACTGAGAACTGCACAGTCAAGTACACTGTGGGATTCATGGAGTTTTACACACTGGATCACGGAATCCATGTTGTACCTCCACAAGAAGAACTGCACTGCAGCAGAGGATAAACCCAGATTTGATTACCCTACAGGTTAGCCTGTTTACTATCTACAGAATTGAGGCAAGATTTTCAAGATGCAACATTTTACTAGACCAAGAGACATTGCTGGAAGAAGCAGGCAAGCTTTTGGAGAGATATGTGGGACTTTTTTCTAAGACTACTGGCTGGTATAATAAAAGATACCTTTTCTCCCTACATGCCACACCTTCTTACATCTCTAGGTCATTCTACAGCATGAAATGAGAGAAAAGACAATGGTCTTAAGCAATTTAAGTAAAACCAATGTAGTAGGTCTTAAGTCTGCCTCAAATTTCAAGGCCTTTCTCTCACTGCAAATATTTGCTGAACAGCATTTCTGCAGAATTCTGAACCTAGTAATCATTTTTCTGATGAGATATTCTAAGCATCATCACTGAGGAATCTTATATGAAAGACATGCTGACATCCCTTAAGTCTTCTGACATACATACACTAAGACTGTAGACAAGAGGAGGTGCCACCCACATTCCCAAAAGCATTGCTGCATTTTGAGATGACTGGGCCTGTGTCACAGCCAACTGAAGGCAGAGATGTTTGACTTCGTCACCTAAAGCAGAAGAAAAGAAACAGAAGTTATGAAGAAATTAATTTTACTTAAAATTTGTTCTCAATGCATAAAATAAGGGAGGATTATTGTTCTACTAGACCATTACATTAAAATTTGGTTTTCTAGAGATGCTGCTTAAACCTTTTAACACATACTTGTTAGAAGTCTACTCATTCACACACATTCAAGCAAGAAATCTCGAGATTTATCCAAGTTAATTTCAATCCACTCAAGAATAAAAATGTGGGAATGGTAAGAAAAATAAAAAATAGAAACCTCCTTGCCAAAAAGAAGATTTAATCTCCAGAAGGAGAAATGAAACAATATTCCTTCCTTCTAAACGTAGGAGTAATTAGCATTTGTTCACATGTTTCTACTCTTCCATGTACCCCATGTTTATGTAATATGTCACAGAACAGAAGTTAGTCACTGTTACTGCTGTGGGTGCTTGATTTCAGCATTCTCCATGTTAGAATCATAGAATGGTTAGAGTTGGAAGTNGCCTTTCATATGCTGAAGACTTCAGAACTGGACACAGTACTCCAGGTGGGGTCTCACAAGAGCAGAGTAGAGGGGGAGAATCACCTCCCGTGACCTGCTGCTCACGCTTCTTTTGATGCAACCCAGGATACGGTTGGCTTTCTGGGCTGCCAGCACGCACTGCTGGTTTCACATTGAACTTCTCATCCATGAGCACTCCCAAGTCCTTCTCCTCAGGGCTGCTCTCCAGCCATTCTCTGCCCAACCTGTATTTGTGCCTGGGGTTGCCACGTCCCAGGTGCAGGACCCTGCACTTGGCTTGGTTGAACTTCACGCGAGTTGCACTAGCCCACCTCTCAAGCCTGTCCAGGTCCTTCTGGATGGCATCCCTTCCCTCCAGCGTGTTGATCATGCCACTGAGCTTGGTGTCATCGGCAAATGTTAACATATGGGAACATATGCACTTACTGTACATAGAGGTTGTAATGATTATGGAATCCTTAATGTTTCTCTTTAAAGTCCCTTTAATGACTGGTACAGCCTGTTTCTTAATAGAATGACTAGTCCTAAATATGTCAAAAGGATACTTTAAGCAATGACATGGCTTCTGTCTAGTTCATGACTGCTACAGCAACAACTTAAGTATTATACTAACATTTGACCCATTAGACAGAAGATGCATTACTGTTAAAGGTCAGCACAAAATTTAAATAGGTGCTTTGCAAGTTAAAATGTTCTTTCAGTAACATAAATGGCAATCTACATGGCATGACTTTTACAAAGCTCACTAACAGTGCATGAACAAAGCAACTATTTAAGAGTCTAGTATCAGGCTCTGCAACATAAAACATCTTATAGGAGAAATTAAGTCATTTGTAGAAATCAGAAAGGGCGAAGTTATAACAGGAGAATTTGGTACCCAATTCAAAAACTGTCTTTCACTAACTTGGACTGCTAGGACATGGATTATGGTCTGCCTATGACTGTTCACTGCAGAGCACTGCTGAATAACAAACAGGTACTACCTCAATCACGCTATATGGCTTCTACTCGGCAAAAACTGCAATAGGCCTTGTAAGATGGAAAAGCAATCTGTTGTCTTAAATATATTCCAGGATGAACATATCTTCACAGTAGAATCTGAGAGAATTGAATTCATAGTCCAATTTTCATAAAAATATTCATGATATAGCTGTTCCACAAAATGTGTGTTAGTGCCACATTTCTAGACGGACTGTTAGATCATAATAGAGCTGTTCTACATTATACTTTCTAGCACAACAGGAATATTGCTCATTACCACATAGCAATACATATTTCTGCATGTACATATAATCTAGAGAGGAGTGTGCAATTACCACAACACTACAGAAGGACAGCCAAGAGAAATTATGTATAAAAACATGAACTATGGTGCTGTTTGAAGTCAACAAATACATAGTCACAAAACTAATGCACTCTTTCCTCTGGAATTCCCCTGATTTACAAATGTAGGACTTGTAAGTGTAAAACAGGAATAAAAAAATCCCCTGTATATTTAACATGTTTCAGCTATTTATAAGGTTGCACACAAATTTGCATCAGCATGGACTGTAGAGCTCAGTATAGGAAATTCTTTCACTTATTCTTACAAAAGACTTAACAAGCAATTGCAAGAATACCAAGTAAAACAGAAGTTGCCGCTCAAGTATAAGCAAAAATATTTAACATACAGCTAAATCTTTCTGTACCTAGAAAGCAGTTGTTCCTCACAGGACAGTGCAATGATGTTTACTGCTTATACAAGCATCCTGTTTAAGTAAAATAAACACCAGAAATAAGAAAGAACAACCTTCCATAATCTGGGCTCTACAGTACATCAACTTAAACGCAACAGATCTTGCCCAACCCAGTCATAAAAGAATCTGCAAGTCCAGTAATAAGTTACATAAATCAGGAGAAACAAAACTCAGTGGAATCAAGCAAGGGAATAAGGAACTTTGTACAGTAGTTTGTTGGCTGATTGTTTGGGGTTTTTTTTGTTTGTTTTAAGCAAATGAGTTTGAAACTCAGACACTTGTATGAACCAAAACAGGCATCAACAGATGTTCTGAGTAGAAAAATATTATACAAGCTGTTGAACACAATACTTCAGGATCAAGGCTACTCTTCAGCATCAAGAAAAAACACTGTTAGAAGCACCGACAAAATCAGGACCATGATGGGAAAAGGGATATGCTTCCTGTCCGCAGTGTAATTTAGTGGAAAGTGTATTTCAGACTAGCGATAGGTATGTGAACTACAGAGCAGTTCAAACTTGCGATAAAGCTGCCTGCAGCCTCCGACACAAGCATTTAGTGGGTACTGAAATTAAGAAACAATTAGTTGAGTTTCATAATGGGCTTTTCTTACTGTAAATAATTCAAATGAAAAATTTGGTCCAATTTCACCAGTGTTTTAGGGAACTTTCAAATTTCTCAGCTCTGATCTTCTCTAGTCTTTTCATGAGTTAAAACAAACTGTCCACACAGTGTCCACAAATACATACTTGCAAACATTAAAAAGATGGTCTTGAAAGCACAGTGAACACTTCAGTCCCTTCAATAATATCAAGCCCTGAAGTGGGCTCTGAAGTTTGTGAAAGTTGTGTTAGTAAAGAAATCTTGTGACAAGCAGAATCAACAACAGTAGAAATCTATTAAACTTACCAAAGTTTAGCCTCATCAAAGGAGAAAGAATGGATGCCCAGTTTACAGGTGGATACTGATGGCTTTCTCCAACTATTGCAACGGGTGCCAGTGCCACTTTCACCAGCACAGCTGGAACATGTTCAGGGCCTACAACAGCAGATTCAATCACAGTCTGAAATTTACACACACACATTGTAGCTAAACAGTTCAGGAGAAAAACATGAACACTGCAGTGAAGACCAATATATAGCGAAATACTAAAAAGCATTACAAAATTACTGTTATTTCTTAATCACAGAATTGTCAGAGTTGGAAGGGACCTCTAGAAACCATCTATTCCAACTCCCCTGCTACAGCAGGATTGCCCAGAGCACATTACCCAGGACGGCATTCAGGCAGGTCTTGAAGGTCTCCAGAGAAGGGGACTCCACACCCTCCCTGGGCAGCCTGTTCCAGTGCTCTGTCACCCTCACCGTAAAGAAGTTCCTTCTCATATTTGAATGACACTTCCTATGTTCCAGCTTGTGTTCACTGCTCCTGCTCTAATCTCTTAATCAATTTTGTTGCCCTAAAGTTGTATCTGATAATTAGTTATCTTTTGTTTGTAACTGACAGATGTATTTTTAACATTAATGACCTATTAAAAAAAAAGGCTTTTTTTTCCTGATAAATAAAGATATTCTGGTTCCTTCCCCTTGAACCAACTTACGAGTTAATTACAGATATTCCTTATCTAGGAGGGTAGTGGTTTTGCATTTGTTAGTAGGAGAACAGCCAAGTTTTCTGACACTGCTCTCCCTCCCCATCCTGGAGGTGCAGGTCACAAAAATTATCAGATAAGTGCTGACTTTTGCTACATACCATGTTACTTACAGTGAGTTACTTACACAGAGAGCTAGTGAAAGTCCTTCTGGAGGCAAAGCACAGACAATTCTTACTTCCATTAAAAGCAAAGCCTGGTTCATAGGACAGCAGTGACCTCGCTTAGGTGCACATAGGAATAAGTCATCTCCTGTGCTTTATTTCCCTTAAGACTGTATGCCAAGATGATGTCTCTCTTTTACTAGCACTCCTTGTGTAACAGAACATTTTCTTCAGGCTCCTCTGCATTTATCACATATAGCAGTAATCCCT
Organism: Thinocorus orbignyianus; assembly: GCA_013400375.1. NCBI lineage: Eukaryota > Metazoa > Chordata > Aves > Ciconiiformes > Thinocoridae > Thinocorus > Thinocorus orbignyianus. Next base: position 49,540 of record VXBW01004979.1, read on the forward strand.
TTGAACACCACTCTACTACTCCTAACATAGGACCACCGAAATAACGGGCAGTGGAAAATTTGCCTGATGGAGTACTCCTGAGGTTGCATGCTAACACTTGAAGAGATTTGACTTTCATTCCTCCAGGGAAGATATACCGTCTCACAAACATAGACGGAAGGGGAAATGGCTTTAAAGGTCATAAAAATTCAGTGGAGAAAACCAACGCTCTAACTACACAACTGTATTTTATCTTTTCAAGTGTTGTTCAATTTTTTTGTTTAGAGATTAAATATCCCACATTAGTCAAATTCAAATTAGTATTTAGAAAAGTTCTCTAAGTAAAGAGAAGTCGTTTATTAGGATTACCTCTTATAATCATAACAAATTTCCCAGAGGGCTACTGTAATTTAATGCCTTCTTACCTGTCTTTCCACCTTCAATGGCAAAGTCAATGGCTGCCCTGATAAAGCTGTTCTCAGGCAAGTAGCTAAAATCTGGTGGAACTGTGAAGACAAAAAGAATATTCATATACTAAAACACATCAGTAGCAGTTGTATTTCCCAGCTGTCACATGAATTCAAAGACCAAATTGAGCTATGTATGAGCAAACTAATTGTGTAGGTGACAAAACCATCTAAACCACAAGATTATTGATAGATGCATTGGCCTTTCCACTCTTATGGCAAGCTAAACATTTGTGTTGGTGCGAGATGCTAGGTTCTGAAAAAACAAATTAAATGACGAAGTGAAAACCTAGCAACAAGAACTTCCTTAAACTGCATCAGCCACTGAGAATCAGGCTTTAAAAGGGAGAGCTTCAAACACTTACTTAGTAAGTTTAATACATCAGAGACATTCCAGATTTATTTAACTTCAGGAACATATGCCAAGATTACACAAAATTAAAAACTCCATTATTATTTTTTTTCTGTGATAATAAAGTTTATTTACACTTCATATTATAGGTTCCCAACTCAGTTCATACTGAACGGCTTCTACTACATTAGTGCTTTCCTGTATCCACGGTGTAATCTTGCCTATATTTTTACCAACCAACGGATATTGAAACAACAGCAGAAGGTATTGATCTATCAACAGAATATGAATGTTTCTGCTAACTGCTATGCTGAAATGACATGGAATATTCATTTTTTACTTCAGGAAACCACAGAAGATCAGAAGATCTCTTCTAGAAAAATACTTTTAAAAAGTCAGCTTCCTCTTGTTATGGACCAGTTTTAAAGTGTTGCTTTTTTTATACAGTGGCAAGTCCTAACAGAACGAGTAGATTAATCAGTTCTAAGGGCATAAACTGGCTAAATTAGATGTGAAACAAATGTGCCACGTGCATCTTTACATAAATGTCTTTACAATTTATTCTATAAAAGACTAAAGACAGAAACGCTAAGTTTGACCAGAAAAACCTAGAAACTTACTTTGATACTGCAAGTAATTGGGGTTATCCTGTTCAGCACATGGATTCTTGCTTCATGTCCCAACCTTTTGGTCTGGCACACAGGACCATGAGATCTCCAATTCAAAGATTGCCATGTTATTAACCAGGACTGCAATGTCTAGCTTGTATTGTCTAGGGTGTCCCTTGCTGCCTTTATCTTGCTGCTACTCTTATACATTCTTTAAACAGCAATAATAAAGCATCTTACCAGATGTCCTGTTCTGGGTAGAAGACAAACAGGACATATGAAGGCATCCCAAAAGCCCTGCTGCATTTGTCTGAAGGCCAATCTGCCCTGAAAAACTGATTATCTGTTGAGACAATAAGCCACCAGATTAGACAAATTTCCCTACTTTGCCTCATTCAAGAGAGACAGACATTAGCAGCTGCGTAAATGGATTTAGCCTGTTAATGCAAGGTGTCACAGTACCCTAGTGCATTATTCAAAGCAGGAAATAGAGGCTACCCTCTTACCTGTGTAAGGGTTCTGACAACTTCATTCAGCTTACTTTGAAACTGGGAGGACTGAATGCTCTCAGATTTCAGCTGCCAGAGAAAAAGAAAGATATATGATTTGAATTCCATAGGGAAAAAAAGAAACAACAGAACAGAGAATAGGTACAGAAAAGACAGATTATAGTTGCACACATGCCTTCTTCTGTGGAGAAGAAAAGGAGAAAGCCTGCATGGCTGTAAACTTTTCCCCAGTGGCACTGCACAGGGGCAATATGATGGGAAAAATGGAACAGGTCTCATTTTACACATTGTAATTCTATTCTGCTTGGTTCACACCCAACATGTGTCATTACTGCGTCAACAGGATGACCCGGTATATAACCACTGCTGTAATGATACAGAGGATGTCACTCCATCTTCCTTCTAGCCAAATTTCTAGAAGAGATTAAAGTACCATCTGCTTGCATGTTCTTACCTGTGTTATGCCTCCTTCAGAGCCCACCAGTGCAACCAGCCCATTGACAGCAGCCAGACGCTGCATTGTTGGAGAACCCTGGAAACACAATTCAGGATCAATGAGTCAATTCAATCAACACTACTGTAGGACAAAACACTTGCTTCTTCTAACTTAAAACCCATGACTGCTATCACTTGTACACCTCTTATCTCAGAAACCTTTACAGCACTCTCATGTGTTGGATAATTATTCACCCCTCTCTTGCTGAATGAAAGGATTTATATGGAACTTCCCTCCTTTCCCCATGGCCTGAAATCATCATGCGTTTCGCCCTGACAAATTGGCTTCTTCTAGTAGTCTGTATTCCACAAAATACGCCATTGCAATTCAACTCTGGAACACTTTACTGACACTTACCTTCAGCTGCAATCTTAATACGTAAGTTTTGAGTCTGATTTCAAACACACAATTTTTGTTGCAATGGGTTAAATCAAAATTTATGTAACAACTGAGGCACTATAATCACCATTCTGTTAGCTTAATTTTCATAAGCAGCACCTAATTTCACAAGGCATCTTCACTCAATAACCTAGATTTTATCCTTGGATATTGTTTCAAATTAGTAAAGATGTCCAAATTAAGGTCTCACTGAGATAAGCATTTCCCATTAATCATCCAAGCAAGGGAGAAAGTTTCTTTTTCCTTTAGGAAACACCCAAAGATATACTTTTGCTTCCAGATATCAAACAGCATGTTCAGATAGTCCTAACTTTTCCTAGCATCACTCCTGCAGAAGCAAGGAAAATTATGTCCCTCCTGTTCATGTAAAATCACACCCACCCTCACCCAGAAAAACAAACAAACAAAAACCCCACCAAAAAACCAAGCCAGGATATGAATTCAAACTCCTTTACCTCTGCAAGCACAATTTTTATCCAGGCTGGCATTAGTCTGTTACTCAGGTCTTCAGCTTTTCCATGACCATAAGCTGACAAACCATGTACTATTGCACCTAGAGCTAAAGCAAAACTGTGAGTCTGTAAGGTGAAAAAGACACATTAAAAAAGATTTTACAAAGGATTCTATACTCTTTTAAATATTTATTGTTGAAATATTACTTAAATATGTATTATTTCCCAATAATTAGAAGAAATGTCTTTATCTTAAATACTGGATCCTTTCTTATTTCAAGTATCTTACGTCAAATGACATAGGATTCTCTGATATTAAATGTGGATCTTTGGCACACAGATTGCTCTGAAGCCTTTATTTTAGAATAGACTTTATGATACAAAGATAAAAAGCTGTAGCAAAGTTAGTTTGTTTTGACTTCTTATTTTCCAAATAAACATTATAAATAGTTAATTAGTGTAATAATAGACTTTGATTCAAAATGGTTGCTTCCCCCACTACCCTTTTCTTTCTCTGGTAAGCATTTAATGAAAAAGAACATGCACTGTTGGCATTTTTAGGGTGTAATCCTAGGGCACTAGGGTTGTAACAGATACGTGGAAGAAGTTGTGGCTGTGATTATGATGCACTGTCTGGTAGCTAAGGGAATGTAAAAATTCATAAGAACACAGTAGAAGTATTTTTCTACTAAGAATCTAAAGAAATACGTTATAGAAGAGACAAAAATCGGCAGGATGCAGGGACTAAAGACACAAAGAACTCAAAAGAATCACTCTCCCTTCTAAATGCAATCAAATGTATAAAATCTGGTTTTATTTCACTGACTGGTAATTGCTATACACCTGTAGTCAACGAATCAATGGACCAAGTGGTAGTCTTGGTAACTGCATGGTATACGTAACTTGCTCAGTGTTAGTTAATGTTGAGAGTCAATCAATGTAATTTTCTTGAAATTACAGTTTGGGTATAGCAGTATCCAATATTAAATATCTAAGAGGAAAACAGAACTGAAGCTAAGACTAAACATTGAATTATGACCTGCTGATTATTTTCCACTAAGGTCCGTAGCTTGTTCATGGCCTCCTCAGCCTCAGCTGCTTCTATGATTCCAACACTGAAAGCAGAGACACAGGAACAGGCCACAGAATAGGCAAGTACCTGAAAAAATAATAATTATTTAATTCTGTTAATCCAGAGTCTCATCAAACTCACTGTAGCAATTTGCACACAGAGCAAAGTGCCAACATGATAACATGCCACAATGTTTTCTATTTATACTTTCAGACCTTTATTCCTCTCCGAAAGATCCTTCATTGACACTAACTAAAGCTTGGAAAGTACTTCTGTTTTTATGTAGGCAAGTCTTGATCTTCCACACAAATGCAGTTACTCTTCTCAGCAGCACAAGAATCTGATAATTATTTATGTGAGCATAGACAGCATGTTATGATCCCGTCAGGCTGGAAGAGGAGCATGTAGTAGAACTGTTTCCTACAGACAGTGCATAATACTAGCCTCACATCCTTGCAGAAGATTCACAAGTGACACTGCTTTTCTGTTCTGCAACCTTAGTCATGGAGAATAAGGAAATGAAGTCTGAACTTTCAACAAGGTAACTGTGCCAACTGTTTAAACTCCTTTGTACCAAAGCTAAGCAATAGAAACACATGACTATAAGGGAAATAGGTAGAACCTACCTATTATGCAGGATTGTCAACAACTTGACTTAGAGCAAGTAATGCTTAGCTTGTGTCTCTTGCTGCAGCAGGCCAAAGCTTCCTCTCAAGCACACACACACATATATATACATATATATATATATCCCAGCCATTTATAACTCCGAAAAAGCCTCCTGTGCATCCCATAAATATGGTAGGATTCACTCTGGGTGCTGGCCAAGTTTTACTCACGTAATAACCTGTACAATTCCTTACAGAGATTTTACTTGAAAAGGGTAGGTTTTGCTTCTCATCCCAAACTATTGCATGATGTTAAACAGCTGCTACATTTCATCTCAGCAGTTGCTGTACTGAACCCTGTTTAAGTTCAGTAAAGCACTTTGAGATCTCTGGGGTGAGATAAATGTTTCCATAGCTGCAAGTGCTTTTCGTGTATGACCGGTAAACAGCAAAAGGCTAATCCCCAATATATAAATGCTGTCAAAAAAAATTAAACTCCACAGAAGATCTTTAATAAAGATCTCTCAGAGCAGTACTAAGAGGGGAAAGAGCATAATACTTCCAGTTTCTGCTAACTTGTTTAGAAAAAACAGAGGATTATGCAACTCAGCTGTTCAGCTGCTGCAGGCTTACACACATCAGGAACAGCATTGCTGGTTTTGTGCAGAACACCTGCTTATTGCGGCTTTTGTTTTCTGTTGTAAAGTCCTCCAATTTTACCAGTTTTCCTTCTCAGGTTTTACCTCAACAAGGTTATGGAATTAGTACATGGATGATGTCAAAACTTATGGGACATATCTTGGCAAAATAAATTTAAATCACAGAATGGTAGGCATTGGAAGGGACCTTTGAAGATCTTCCAGTCCAACACCTCTGCCAAAGCAGGTTCACCCAGAGCAGGCTGGACTGGAATCCGTCCTGGTGGGTTTTTAATATCTCCAGAGAACACTCCCCAATTTCTCTGCAAATGCATGCTCAAACTTAGCAGAACTCAGTTTAAGTGTTCAAAACACAGTTATAAAGAGAACATCAAACAGGCCGAAGGAGCATTCACAAGTGCAAGATTCACATTAGCTAGTGACAGCAGCTTTCAAGGAAGGAAACAGAAGACATATTGAAGGAGGAAGTATTAGTTTTAAGGTTCTCTGAGAGCAACTTGCTGTCTGCTTTCTAATAGACAACTGTATATAAGAGAGACTCATATTCACAGTTACTCAGGACCCAATTTTCAACAATTTAAATTGAGGTTAAGGAATTAAAGAAGCACTTTAAAGAATTATGTCTCTTATCTTTACAGGCGTATTCTTAATGTTTGCGCAATGTTACAAATTATACTATTACTATTGTTTTCTTTGGTAGGTATAAACCCCTGCATTGTGAAAGAAATAACAGAAACCAAGCATTCCAGTACTACAGAAACAAAGCTTCAGTTAAAAGCCTACTGAAGAGAGGCAACAAAGTAAAAGGAAGATTTAAAATATATGATGAAATAGGTCATACCTCCTGGACTGATCTGCTTTGGTCCTCACTGTTGTCCAGGTATTCGCAGAGTTTTCGCAATGAAGCAGAGACATGCACTTGAGATTCCGTTTGGCTACTGTGACTCATCAGTGAAAGAACAAGTCCTACTCCCAAAATACATCCAATGCTTAAAGAGAAGACAAAAGAAAAAGGATTAAGTATGCTTTGGCTACTCTGAATTCTCTTTTCACCCCAACATGTAGGCTACTGAGCAAGAAGGCCTCTTGGCCTTGCCTGATAACTAGCCCTGTGGATAACTACTTAGCATAGTCTATATTACAAATGGTTTCTATTTCACACATAGGTAATGCTTTTTGGGACACAAAGGACGAAAGAAGAGCAGAAGAAAATAATGTGTTTAAAATAATAAATCATAGACATACACCCTCAGTATTCCTCCTGCCCTCAAAGCACCATCAACAAGCACATCCAACTAGTATGATGGAAGTATGGATCCAAACTTCCACATTTGATTTACACTGATATCCCAAACTCTGAAATCCCCAGTTCAACACATCAATTGCAGGTCTGCTGACTGTATTAGGGTCTGTCGTTTTCACTTTGCAAAAATAATGAAATTAGTGATTAAGCCAGTGAGTGCCTATGATGGCCGTACAGATCAAGGTATTAACTTGCATTTCAGAACGTGAGCATCCGGTATACATTTTAACCTGTGTGTATTAAAATACGCATATGCAACAGCAGACTACCTAGTTACAACAGGGCAGACACATACACCACAACTAACAGTTTGATGCTAAGGATACTTAAAACTGCAACAAGACAATCATAGCCTCAAAGCACATAATTTAACAGGGCAGCTGGCACAAACAGCTTCACGGTCTCTGCCTTTTTCATATCTGATCAGAAATCCCACTGTGGACCAGAGAACTCTTCCTAAATTCAGCATCTATGCTCCCACAACAAGTTTCAGTTTCCACAGGTCATCAGTCCTAACACTGAAGAGTTTTGTCCTAGAATTCCAAATAGTTCTGGTTGCCATCGTGAGATACTAAAAGCATAGCAGATACTGCTCTGAAGGTGATCTCTCTGGTACACACAGAGAATAGGCTAAAGAAGCAGCTCTTATCTGCAGATTTTTTCTCCTTGTGCATCCCCCTGAGTGTGCCCCTGTCAGATACTGCATGCAGCAAGTAGTCAAATGAACGTGGCTAGATCTTAGGCATTCATCTAAGCTTCTGCTATCCGGCGTCAAAGTGGAAGAGTTACTGTTTTTACTCAGTTAACTAAAAACAAAGGTTCTGAGAATGACTTCAGGCAAATTTCTATGTTAGTGTTTTCCAGTAACGGGGGATGAAGATGATGAGCAGGGCTAGAGGACTTGGCATGGTGTCTTGGCAGAGTCATCTTCTTTTTCCCCGCAAAGAGGAAACAACACTTCATAATCAACATTTTTAAATAACTAGATTGTATGAATTCATGGACATTCAACAAAATAAGGACATGGCTTATACATTGGAAAGTTTCTCATTAGAGCTTCATTTTTTTTTAATACTACTGACTCCTTCCTCCTTTCTGTAACTAGCAATTGTTTTCACTTGGGCATGTTGTTTATGATCTACATAAAATTAAAATTTAAGTGCACTTCATCCACACGATATCTCAGATTTCCCAGCATGTTTTAAGTGTTTTACTGCCAGTGCATCAGACACAGTGCACTATTGTCATAAATCATCTCTGAATCCACTGTCATTTATCTCAATAATGTGTACAGGGCAGTACAGTCCATTACATCACAGAATTATGGACTTGATGAACAAATCATGAAACAAAAAAAGGTTTGCATTTTAGGATGAAGGAAAACTGGTATTTTTTTAAGGGCCAAATCCTGATAGTACTGAGATCAGTGGAGTTTTTCAGGACTCTAAAAACAATATCAAAGATTGATGACAGCTTTGATTGAAAATGCTTTAAAGCCAAATCAAGCAGCTGCTGGCCTTCCAAAAAACTCCATAAAAAGCAAACTAATTTAATGTTCCACACAGCAATTCAAAGGAAGCCTACCATGTATTTCAAGTTTCATAACAATTTGCTCTTTGCTACAACTTTATTCAACATTTATCAACCTCTATCATTTGCCCAATATTTATTCTTACAGATGCAAGCTACTTCTGTCATGCAACAACTTTCTATGAAAAGCCACATCTGAAAGGGTCTTGCAGAATTCATCCTCAATATGGGGAATGTAATAATGCAGTATAGAAAACACTACTGTCCTGTGGTATTCTCCAATATTTTTACATGCAAACCTTTCAAAGTGTCAGAGTTAACACAATCTTCAACACGTTTTTCAACATTTGCAGGAAGGTGTGAGGGAAGGGGAAAGGGAGGAAGCAAAACATTCCAATATAGGGACCATATATATAGCTACATTTGCTTCCCATATGCTGTACTATTGCAACTGAAACCCTGGATTGTGTTATTTGTTGGGTTTTTTAACTATTTACTTACCATGTTTTCCCAGTACACCAAGGTTGATCTGACAAAAATCTACTGAATACAGTCTACATGAATAACTGAAAAGTTCACAAACATGAATGCACACACTTGCTGAACCTATGCCCTACGTAATTTAGGCTTGGAAGAAAAAATGAGCTGTTATATAGCTTCTGTAATCAATAAGCCTGACAAAACTTAGTAGCATAAAGAACTGTCCAAATCACTTGTCACACCCACTTTCTATACATGTGTATACTGAAAAGAGATATATCAGTATATTTTTAAAATATACTTATTTCAGTTTGTGTTTAACATAAAGGCAGATTTAAGGTCTAATGACAGATGTCCTCATAATATCTGAATGCATATCATTTAAAAACAGGAGCAACTGCAAAGCTCTTAGGGCTCTGCAACCTATGAAAAGCTGTTTCAGTTAACAACTGAAGCATCATTGTATTAAAATGCTTAACTATCTGAAATGTTTCTCCCCCTGTAAAAGATTATGAGTTTCACTTTTGTTTTTTTTTCCCTGTGTGGTTATGACAGATAAAAAGAGTACTGACTTATGAGCAATATTCTCACAGTGACCTTTTCTAAGAGGAAATATTAAGAATCTCTACATCTCTTTAAGTTGCACAAAATACTCTTAACTTAGGGAACATAAGTGGACTCTCACCAAGCAAAAGCAGTGGCTCACGGAAAGAGTCACACTGCTTATTGAAAACAACTGTTTTCTTCATTCCTCTTACTACTTCTGCTGCCCACCAATTTTAAAAAGAGAATTCTCCTAATTAAATGAAGAAAATTATATATAGATCCAACACTCCTATTTAGGCTGAAATGATTAGTGGACCATGGTTATGTGAGCTCCAGTTTGCATACCACATGCACTGATAAACCACTTTATCTAGACACTCAAGGTAGAAAAACAAAACAAAACTCAGCAATGCTGCCAAAACCTCTCTTTCTCGATAAAATCCTTTAGTGTGCAAGATGTCCCCCTTTTTCTGACATTAAGAAAAAAGGGAACTCTTTCTCCCATATCTGTACCACATAATATATCTGCTCTCATAAAACTTACAATCTGATTTTAATGGAAAAAGAGAACCACTAGTTTAGCATGGGTGAAACACTGATGAAAAGGTGAGCATAATGCTTATGTCCTACAGTTAGCTGTGCCTGTCAAACTGGATAGAAAGGCTGGAAGGGCCCTTGTTTTGGAACAGCAGTTTAGAAGTGGACAAACACCAAACTTGGACAAGTCTGCAATGTTGACAGCTTTACGCTACTTCTTTGTTCACAGAGAATGCTCACAGTGGACACCAACTTACCATTAACCTTTTAAAAATGTAGCTATTCTGCCCAGCATAGAAAAACCAGCCTCAATCTTCAATCAGCTGACTCTCCAATCTTCCCTCTCCCGCCATTGTCTCTTCTGGCAAGCTCTCACTGCCACAAAAGTCTGGTTTAGCTTTTCTGGCCAAACCATTTATCAGCAGCACATTGCACAAGCAAACAGTAACAGGTATAATAACACCATGACGTAGTTGTTGCAGCTGCATGTCCACAAAAGGTCTGACCCTGTGCCACTCAAAAGGCAATGCAGTTTCACAGCCCAAGGGTCCACAGGAGATGGGGAAGGCAAAGGCAAACAGGAGTTTTTGCTCTTGCCTTCGAACAGGGAAGACCTGGGCAAAATAATGTTCAAAATTGAATAGAACACTATGGACTCACACCGAGGCACTCAAGATACACAAAGTTCCTCCCCTGATTTACAAGGGAAATGACTATTGTGCAAGACACAGACTACTATGTTATGTTAGTTGTTTAATGGCAACTAACACTCGTTCTCTTGTTCAATTATTATAGGTTTGCCAATGCTAATAATTGTGCAACAGCTTTCAATAATTTCTTGTCTTTCTGGCAGGCTGCTCCTTTCTTTGGGACAACTGAAGCATAACTTCAGTTGGTTAAATGAAATATATTTGCTTTACTCAGTATTCAACATGCTAGCCACAGCTGTTAAATTAACAGCCTGGCTCTCCTAGATAAATAAGCTACATGAGACAGCTGCTCCTGGAGCTCACACTATATTGTACACACATGTAACAGGCTTCAACACAGAAGCAGCTAGACTGTTGAACACCCTGGCAACCAATCTAAAGCACCAAGGAAAGTCTTTCAAAACCATTTTTCATTAATAAACACCTGCAGGTAAGATAAGCAACCCTGCTGCTAGAATCACTGGCGTCTTCCCACTGCCTGTGAGGTTCTCTATACACGTCCAAGGTTTTCACTTGTGGGTTGGTAGGTACTAGCAACGGCGGTCATTGCTTCTCTTCTTCTTGCAGTACTGACTGTATAGAAAGAAACTGTGTGTGTTGTGTTAGATGTATAGAATTATAGAGTCATTTAGGTTGGCAAAGACCCTTAAGACCATCAAGTCCAACTGTTAACCTAACACTGCCAAGTCCACCACTAAACCATGTCCCTAAGCACCACATTTACACTTCCCAAATACCTCCAGGGATGGTGACTCAACCACTTCCCTGGGCAGCCTGTTCCAATGCTCAACAACCTTTCCAACGAGTGATTTTTTCCTAATATCCAATCTAAACCTCCCTGTTGCAACTTAGGACCATTTCCTCACATGCTATTGCTTATTACTTGGGAAAAGACAAAGACCTCTACCGGGCTACAATCCCCTTTCAGGGAGCTGAAGAGAGCAAAAAGGTCTCCCCTCAGCCTTCTTTTCTCCAGACCGAACAACCCCAGTTGTGGGACCACATTTGATTCATATGTGAGAAGGGATGGTTTTATGGGCCCCCAACAGCGCCTCCAGCACTGACAGAAAAGTTCAGAGACGCAGCTGGGCTCTTGCATGCTGAGAGGCATCAGGCACAAGCTGAAACATCAGACATGCACACGAAGGTAAGAACAGCCCAAAAGTGGAGCCACGGCCTAGAGACACTGTGCTCTTGGGGGTTTCAAAGCGTGGCTATAAAGCCTTGGGCAATGTAGTCCAAGTCCATGGCTGAGTCTGTTTAGGGGAGTGATGCTGACCTCTGAAGAAGGTCTTGCCAGCCTGCATGAGTTGGTGATTCTATGGAATTACTCAGAATACGCTGTGTCCTTATTTTATCCTTATACTCCTTTGTAGAATGTAGAATGAAAGCATAGAATTTAAGAGGTGGAGCTCAAAATAAAACAAAATATCATCAGTAATGAAGAAAAACTCACTTGTACTCCAGACTGGTGTCAAAGCAGCAGTTTTCCAGCATATCCAGGGACTTCATCAGCACTAAGTTCATCTGTTGACCAGGCACATCACTACAAAACAGAAACAAAACAAAAAATCCCTGACACAGCTCAGCTCTTTAGATCATACAGGATATTAAAAGTCCTCCTAGGATGGAACGTGCCAGATAATATAGTTCTTTTCTTGTAAGAGCTTCTCATACTAGTCTGTAAGTAATAACTATGTGACGGATCATTTGTGTCACATTCGTATATACACTCTCATATACAAATAATAAAAACACATTCAGACCTTAACTGGTAACCATTATTGCGCTAACACCCAGAAAGAAACCCAGGACCAAGGATTTGTAAAACATGTCTGACAGAAGGAGGAAGATACTGATAGAACATGATCTTAGCTAAAATCTGTAACTATGTATAAGCTGAAAATTCATGGCATTTTAAGGTACTACTTTCGTAAATCTCTCTCCACTTTTTGCCTAACTTGCTGATAAAAAATGAAGCATTTACATCTCATCCCAAAGATGTCACAGGGATTCCCCTTTTACAAAATACATACACAGTCTTCTTAATGAACAGGACATCTTTAATGCAAACTAACTCTATGACTTGATATTAGTTATAGCTACATTTGTACAAGTTTTGCTGTTGTTGAAAGTCCATGCTTGGAAGAATGTTTGAGGTCAACTCTGAAATTATGCAGGGCAGTAAAAGAACAAAACTTATTTAATCTATAAGATATTTTTAGATAAATTCATTAATTTTAACACCCTTCACCAACCAACCAACAAAAATCCTGAAAGTCAAAGCAAAGGTTCACATATACCAAAATGCCAAGTTGATCTAGTATCATTCTCTATAAGAGCCTTTCAGTGCTTGCACGTAACTCAATTGTTACTGCTGACTAATAGTCTAGAGAATCCATCCCCAAATTATGTGGCCAATTCAGAGGCAGCAAGGCATCAAGACACCAAAGCATGAAGATTAGAACAGAGCAGATGCTGCATGGTGTTTTAACAAAGGCAGGTGCATCAGAAACACTAGATTCACTAAGCAAATTAACACCTCACAGCCAAACCTGTTTGGTATCTGTGCTTGTCCACCAATTAAATATTTACTATGGGTATACAGGCAGACAGAATCCCTAGTAGTCATGAAGCTGGAGAACCAAAAAGCCAAACCTGCTTAATTTCTCCAGAATCATCGGAAATTTGTAACTGAGGCCAACCCTTCTGTAAAGAAGGCATGTTCTACCAACTCCAGAACATCTCTTTTCTGCCAACATAGCTGTAACAGCATGTCTTAAAGACAGCTCATTACACTACTTCTGTTGTAACTCACTCCTGATATGTGTAACTCACATGATTCAAGTGGACACTAATGTCCAGAGCACCACCTGGAAAGGAACCTATGAGAACTGTGAATTACTTCACTATTAAGTCTTCCAGGTCAGTTAGTCCCCTTTGAAAGCATATTTGTGGCTCTTCTAGCCGACTGCTTTGCCCATGTAGTTTAGGATATTACGAAAATTAGTTATTTATGCTGAAAGAACGGCAAAATACCCAGGATAGCTCTGGGTGGTGAAGACTGCTAATAAAAGAGACCTTTTAAGAAACATTGCAAAGCCCCTCAAGAATCATTTGCCTATAACTTGTACATACTTTAATTCCTCAGCATTTAAGGCCACAAGCAGGGAAAAGGAGGGAGTAATTTGTACACCTGAATTATGTATGGTAATCCTTACCTGACTTTTTCTTCATACAAACGTGAGATAAACATCCCCAAACCAAGGCCCATGTGGATTTGAACAGCTTGAGACTCATCAGCATTTGGTCTCCCAGGTAATCTGTCAGTCAGCATATTCAGGACCTCCTCAACTTTTTCCTTACATGATGCAATGAAAACTGGCACCAGGAGAGACAAAGCAGTGGCAGCACAGCAATGAGCTATAATACTAGCAGTATTTTCACCTGAACAGGATTTCTAGAAAAATATAAAAAAGATATTTATTTTTTTCCTTTTCTTCCTGGGGAGGGAGATAAAATTCCTTTCCAGGTAGTAACACTCATCATTTTAGCAATTTAAAATAGATACCTATATAGCAAACAGCAGCACAGATATATTGCAATCTGGCAATGAAAAGTATTTAAATGGTATTCTCCATGGTAACTTTTCCATTTGCATTACCTTGTAAGAAGCTTAAAACTAAGGTAATTCAGCATCTAATTTCTAAGTATAAGTAGATTGTCAAGCACAAAACTGTAACCAAAGGATAACACAGGATGCAACTAAAATTTAACACATTACATTGAATACATTGGTTCATTCCAGTTTTCACCTTCCTGGTTAAAATACCCTGCAGTGTGATCAGAAGGGCAAACAGAGACCAGCCCTGATGTTAATGTGCTTCTGTAATTATAATACACCAAGAATCCAGTGAGTTGGAAAAAGCAACATTATAACAGCATCACACCTAGGATGACACAAAATCATGAGATCTTGCAAGATAACCAGTAGAGGTTCTTTCTAGAACAAAGATCCCCTACAGAGGTTTTTAAATTATTTTCTATTTTGAAAGGTAAAATCCATACATCTACCTCTACTAATAAAGCAATGGACTGATGGTAAGTAATAGCCTAATGTATATTTATCAACCTCCACAGCAGCAGGAACTGTTTGTGCCAACCAAGCAGCTGAATCTCCTTATACCTGACCAGTCTAGCATTTATTTAAGATCATATTTGATTTGGTGACCTACATCCCCTGTCAGTGATGACAGAGGTCACATGCCAGACCTGATTCAGGTCCATCAGTAACTTCCAGGTTTTTCATCTACCAGAATAAATGCAATTCATGAATGCAGTTAATGAAGTTCCAGTTAGAAAACAGTATGATACATTAGCAGGATGGTATTTGACCTTGTAGGATTCAAGTTCCCTTCTGCATGACACAAAGAACTTCCAGCCTGGCCATTTGGACCACAGATAGTCCATAGACAGCAATACCTACTCCTTAAGGTCTAAACTGAGCTTTCAGTCCATCTCCTGGTCCTACTTAAGAGCTGCCTGATATGGCTTGAGAATTTCTGGTTTATTATCACACTGCAAGCACGTATGATACAACTTCTACTGCTCCTCAAGGGTTGAAGAGATACTGTAAAATAAGAATCACTAGCTCTATAAGTATTAGATTTTGAAAAAGTATGCATTTCAAAGCCCTAGGGAATGGATACAGAATCAATCAAGAGTTTGGTACTGAGGTCTGAGGAGAGTCTGTCCACGTTAGAAGGTTTTGTTTTGTATATATATGCCACATATTATAGGTTTTGAAATGCTTTTTTGCTTTTAAAATTTCCTTCATTCATGTGGCTTTTACTATTTTGATAATAAGTACAAAAACTCAAGGCAAACCCAAATACAAGGAGAAAACACAATAAAAAAAAAAAAGAACAAAAGTAAGAAAAGTTTATCTTGTATTACAATTACTACAGCGCAAACAGAACCAGGGAACTCCACACTAAGAACTCCAGGTATGAAATACAGATATATTCTCATCTTTAACACTACAATACGTACCTGGTAGAACCATGAGAAGACTTGACCTTTGGGGTCATAGCGGCTATTCACAATACTAAAGAGGGTCTCTGTGACCATAGAAATCCAGTGTTTTGTGGGGAGAAAATCAGGTTCAACCTGTAAAAATCAAACCCAAATATTCACTGTTATTTTTATTTAAATCAGGTCCTACCCAAACAGGAGTTTAGCAACTGATGTTCCAGTTATGATGCATCAGCAATAAGATTATTTTGCCACTCTTCTATACGGTAAGTAGTATGATCTTCTTGCCAGTGCTGACCCTCTAGACATTACTTTTAATCAGGTATTATTCAGTGAAAGCAAAAATTATAGTTGTAAGGGCACCTCATAACAACCGCAGGGAAAAAAGTAAAAGGGCTCTCAGACCATTATCTTCCTTTCCTTGCAAGCCTCATGTACCCTAAGCCTCCTGGATCCATTAGCAAAAATTCTCCATATCAGTGTATGAATTTAACCTACAATGGACACTTGTTGATCTGAGCTTTTCTTTGGTTGATTGGCTGGTTTTACAGAATCAAAGAACTGTCAGTTGGAAGGGACCAGTAGAGATCATCCAGTCCAACTCCCCTGCTAAGGCAGGATTGCCTTATCCCTGCATATACAGTTTGGACCATTACAGCTGGTGAAACATTACAAAATGCCGTGCTGATGCCAAAATAGGAAGTGCGTCAAGTATGCTACTTTAAAACACTTTGTTGTAACTGATTAAGAGATGAGAAAAAAGGCTGGCTGGACTTCAGTGCCCACTAGACCTCTAACTCATCTGTCAAAACCAACAAATAAATGTTAGCTGCCATATTTCTTGTGAGAAGGCTCCTACGCACTCTGACTGTTTTTGTGTAGGTGACACAGCAGCTACCAGCTGGCATTCACTGAAATTTGAACTTCAAAATATGAAGTACTTTGCATCCACTCACCAACCCCTCAAACACCTGGTCATTTGGTGTCCTTATATTCCACTAAGAGTAGAGAATCTCTTTCCCAGATTGACTCACCTCAGGCATCCCTTCAGTGTCTGAGGAAAGGCTGCTTTCATATTTGGCTACAGCAACTGCAAGACCAGTTAAGGCAAAAATAGAGTTTCCTTTCACCACTGGGCTCTCTCTGGAAAGAGAAAGACAAACAGTTAAGAACCTAGCAGAGATGCAGGCATCGAGACACGCATCTCAATGCACTCAGCAACTTCACTGGGCTGTCTTCAGCAGCAAAAGTGTTTCTCATTTTATCTTCAGGAATCAGAGAAAGAATGGAGGCCAGAAGTGTTTCAGTCTTTTTACTTGTTTGTCTTTATATAAAGCCTAGCACATGCTTTCATTAAATTTAAATTTTACGAATGTGTAGATTTGGAAGTTTCTCTCTGTTTCAGGTACACCATGAAATGTAACCTTTCAGAAGCTGATGATCAACATAAAAGGTTCTACACATAGATTAGGAAATTATATAATCCCAACGAGTCACAGGAGGAAAAAGAGCAGTGTCTTACTCTTTATTGAAAGAATAAAGAAAAAACTGAGGAAAAAGTCAGTATTTTCTTAAAGTCAGTAAACATATTAATTCTAGACATGTGATCTAGTTACAAGAAATCCTTCCACTGTTACCTAAAGAAAGACCACCACTGCTTCCTTAGGAAATGCTTCTACCTTGATTAGTTTTACTAATTAACTTCTACAACTAAAATTGTAACTTTAATTCTGAGACACAGAATATGGTATATTTAAAATTCAGTATTTTGTTCCTCCTTTATTTATCTCTTTCTACTACCATACCTTAACACAGGCATTTACTAAATAGCTAAAATAATAATAAAATATCAAATAAAAAGAAACAGATCTTCCAATTTCATCCCGCTCTGACTCCTTCAAGATGGACTGACATGCAAGGAAACGGAACAACTTGGAGTATTTTAAATAGCTGAACAATTATATGTTAAAAAATGAAAAAGTTCAAAACCACATGGAAAGTTTTAATTATTTCAGAACTCTCAAAAGTATTTCAAACTCATCTTTTATACAGTTACAAGAGAAGCAGTGTTGAAGCATTCCGAGAGATTTCACTGCAATTCTTCCAGTGCTGACATCTTTATGATTTAAGATTGTCTAAGTACTCGTTATGAGGATTCACTATTTCTGATGCTTTTGCTTAACCTTGTGTAGGGGGTCAACTTCAGGTTAACCAAGGGCAACGCATAATAGGAAGTTAGCTGACAGCGGAGAGTGAAAGGAAGAAGTCAAACCAGTCTATGAAGAAAGCTCAGGTACTTATCCTGACAGCCATGTGCTAATTCTAATAGCAAATGAACAAGCTCGTCATAATCTGAAAACATGTACTTGGGGGCATCTGGGCATGAGAAAGACACCTTAACAGAAAGTGGGACACTTTTGAAGAGCCTGTACTCTTCTCAAGACCAATCAACTTCTATCTATATCTACCTATAGACGAAGCTACTTGAGGCAAACAGTTAGTTAAAAAAAAGAACATACTTACAGTGCATATAGCACTGCCCAAGCTTTACACAAAACATTAGGCATCAGCATCAGACACAGTCAGTGGTAAAAAAACTCAAAGCACAAGGTGAGGAAAAGCTCCTTTCCTGAACAGCAGTCATGTGAAATCATGATACTGGCAGATATCCAACTGCAGAAAATATAATCTTACATCTTCTGCAACAAAAAAGAACTCATTCCCATATGCAATAAATTAGCAGTTCTTACTTGGAAGCACCTTTGATGACATCCGTCAACATATCTCTGACCCTGCAACGGAAACAGAAGGAATTACACCATATTTGTTATACTACAGCACAAACTCAGCTAATTTCCCCTTATGCCTTTCATGTGTCATTCTAGGTTAACAATTACCTCATCTATCAGAAGACTTTGCATAAATTAACCACAATCATTAAAATTTTAGAAGTCCTTACATACCACTCAACATTTGTGCACGCTTATGTGCACTACCACTGTTTCATAAAAAGCTATTACTTGACTTCATAACACTTTCTGTTAAACATTGGTTCACGCAATAGCCATAAATCTGTTCCTTGAGCTGTTACACATAATTTTCCAGATCACTGTGTATATCTTAGTATACTAAAATGAAAATGTTTTACAATGGGCAACCAGAACAATTTATCCAACACTTACTATATTCCTGGAAATCACTTTGGGCAGTTATGCTATTAGGAAGTATAATAACCTGAATCCTTTGAAGTGAAAGCCATAGAAGTAGTTACAATTTTTTTCACACACTCCTGTAGTTGATTTATAATAGCCTACTTGTCTGCATTTGTTTAGTTCTGCATTCAAATCAAGCCAGAAGCAGAGATGCAGTGAATCTTCTATATTGCCAGGTTTGAGTGAAGAAAGATATACTACAACATACAATATCACTCTGGCTATGAGTGTTATCCTACAGAAAAAGATATCCCCAGTCACCGTTCTACAACATGTAACTAGAAGACTAAAAATGCATGCCTTGTAAAATAGGGTCATATGTTATAAGACTGAGTCCTATTCAGGCTTTAACAGAAACCAGCTCAGGATTTACTTCACAACCACACTGCTTTTGCACACAGTTTCAAACACACCGACTTGGCAAATACCAAGGCAAAATTGCACAGTGCTTACACAATAAAGCATTAATACTAGAGGTTTTATCAAGCTGTTCGCAATCAGGTTAAACCCAGTGGGTAACGCAAGCACTTAATGTATACAGAAGTTAGAGCTCTGAAACACCAATCAAATAAGGGGGAACAGGAAAAGACATGAAGGCTAATACTGGGCTCTTGGTTCGCTTATTGCTTTGATTTCTCTATTGTTAAAGGGGATTCTGTTGAATTTTGACATAGTTTACATAACACTGTTTAGGAAATACAGAGCAGAAATTGGTTCAGTAGAAACCTACAAAAGCAGTATTGCTATACACATTCTTCTCACCTGGAAAATGCTTTCTCTTTATACTCTGTCAAGAAAGGGATTGTGCCACTGCTACATAAAGAATCTCTTATACAATACCATATAATTCTGGATCTTACTATGAACCCTCTAATCTAGACTTAGCTGGAATAAAACAGGACACACACTTGGTATTCCTCTTGAATGGGACTTTAGTAACACCTTTTTGACTGAAATGGGCAAAAGGCATTTTGGTTTTGTTCGTACATACTTTGTTCCCAGTGCACTTATGAACAAACAGAGAAACAGACATTTAATGCTGTCCATGGATACACAGTTCTTTCTCTCTGTGAAGCCTCCCACTTCCCACCTTGTACCCCTGGCTACGCATCTACATGGCTAAACCCTGACAGACGTAGAGATACTGAAACAGAGGTAGCTGAGGACACGAATCAGGGTGTGCACCATATCCTCAGTTTTAAACATCTCAGTTCACTACAACATTCATCATACCATGGATTACATTTAAAAAGCCATTTTCCATGAGACAGCTCACTCTAGTCTCTGCAAGTAAGTTTTGCTCTTTGCATAACCCTTCTGCTTTAATATGACACAACTCAAATACAGTTTTCCATTCCTACTAGTTGCCTACCCGACAAAGTTTCAGACGCTGTGGAGGGGAATGTAGACATGGGAATCCCTACAGACAGTTATTCAGTAGTCGTCTCCTTCCCACCTCCCCCTGTCTTAATCATTGTATATGGGAGTTCTGTTGTTTGGTTTGGTTTTTTTTTTTGTTTTGGTTTGGTTTTTGTTTGGTTTTTTTGTTTGGTTTTTTTTCATTAGAGCTCATACAGTCTTTAAACTTGCAAACTAATGAAGCCTTGGCCTCCTCTGCCCCCTCACTTGCCACTAAAAGTCATCAGGAGCAGACAAGCACTTTCTTACCAGAGCCAGGCTGTAAATTGTTTGTACTGCACCTCTTCAGGATCCTCTTTTCCATGTTTTAACTGCATCTCCAGCTCTGCCTGCCTTCCCTGAAGAATTACAGAATAATTCAGAAATGGATCTTACACGGTCAATCATCATAAAAACTCGTCAGAGAACACTTAAGTAACAGATGTAGCCTTCCACTTCAGCACTACTTCATAAGTGAATTTACCTGCTTTTGATAAAAGATCCCATTGAAATACACAACATACCACGTAAAAGAATTAATGACTTTTTATTCTGAGTGAGGAAAGCAAGATGCAGAGGGCCAAACAGCCACAGACACTGAAATATCTTTTTGAGTCTGTGCACAGAGATGAATTCCCTTGGGAAGGGGCAAAACAAGCAGGGAACAAGATCGAGAAGCCTGCTAGCTAAAACAGATTCTAACAGCAAGGCATCACTTCCTTGATTCATTACTTAAAGCAGAATTCCCCATCCTTTTCCTTACTAGGTCCCCATCATCCATGTGACCTCCTACAACGCTTCTTTCTGGACCTTAAAGGAGATGATACGGACTCTGGTCTCCAACAATTGTTATATAAACATACTAAGCAGCTTTGCTTTACATTCAGTCTCCAATTGTGAGACAACTACATCTCGTCTTGTTTAGGTTGTCAGTTACTGCTCCTTAGTAGGTTATTAAACCTTAAGTGAAAAATACAGGCACATAAGATGTGTTTTTCATGTATTGAACACTTGCAGTTCGGGCGCACATCAAAACCTGAGAATACAAGAAAGTCAATCCTGTAAATCCAGATATCAATCAAAAGGTGATTCTCCAAAGGGATTAAAGAAGCAGATACAACACATCAAGTAAAAAGAAGGCTGCATAAAGAAATAAGAGAAAACTGAATGCAATTTTCCCAAACACTAAAAGATTAATTAAGTTCCATATTAAATCAAGAACTCCAGGGTCATCATGATGAAGCTGATTTCAGTCTCAAAAACATGCTGAACCCAAAAATTGGCAGAAGTGATTAACCACATGAATAGACGTAATAAAAAAGACAAGATTTTCAGGTGTCCAAGGGAAAAAAAAATCCTCATGCAAGTGTTTTGGCAAACTGGACTCTATGAACATCTACCTCCAAACTGTAGAAATAATTACTAGTTGTTCAGACATACTGAACTATGTACTATGTACATACTGGATACTATGTACTGGATACTATGTATCCAGGCTACTCATCTTATACTGTAGTCTCATTTGGCCATCTCAGATGAAGTATTGTAGTATAAGGAGTAAGTAAAGAGACTAGATCTCAGTTTAAAAAAAAAAAAAAAGCTCCAGTCAGAGAGAGTCTGAAAGCAATAAAAACAGGTTCTATTGCTCTGTAAAATGGTATGACATCCTAGAGAGGCTTTCAGAAACAAGTCCGGTTACTGCCAAGCTTCTCATCAAATTTGTCTCAGAGAGGAAGCAAAATAGAAAAGTAATTAAATGAATTAAGTGCAAGCAACAATGTCCCCCTCTGCAGTTATGACCTAAAATTACAACTTTAGTAGCAGCTGCCCACTTTGTAATGGGGCCGGCTCTGCTTAGAATCCGCTGTTTTGCTGATGGGCAAGATAAAATTTGCTTTAAAAATGTTGGAGGAGCATATTTTTTGCTGTGCAACAGAATAAGGAACAGTCAAAGCTTCTAGAATTCTCTCAGCAACCTGAGCTGCTCACACTGAAAACAGTTGATGTGGCCTGGAAATATTAACAAATAAGCATTTCTAATACCACAGAAAGAGCCTTCTAGAAGGCAGCTATTTTTTAAAAGCTTTTTTTACATTACTTCCCTGTTGAAAAAATAGACGACACTATATGGCTCTAGATATCAGGTCACATTACCTAACGAAAGAGAGTTCTAAGATATATCCTAAGACTATATGATCTCCAAATGTCCCTTCCAACTCCTTGTTGGCAGAAATTAAACTTGTACCACACGAATGAGCATCAATGCGCATAATATTAATGTACCTAGAAATTACCTGCAGGACTGCGCTGTATGTTCGACTCATAAATCCTTGCCAGGCCTGTGGCAGCAGTATGGAACGGTGCCATTCAGAAGGTTGAATGTTAACCTGTGCAACACATCAGAAAGCGTAGAAGTAGTTACATTAAGTCTGACATAAGCAGCATGTATGTTCTCCAACCTGGGATTTGTAGGCAGTCATTTGCTCACACCCATAGGACGTTACCCATGGCTGTAGAAAACTGAAGCAGTAATTTACTTTGCTCTCCTTTCTGGTTTCAGCCACAGCAAATTACTCTCAAATTTGGTACCCATGCCAGACAAAAACTGGTTGCTTCAGGTAGTTCAACAGATAAATGAACTCAGAGAGAGCAGAGGAATTATACGTGGCAGTAAAGTAAAACACTTCGTAGCACCAGTAGACAAAAATATCTACATAACAAAGATGTTAGTGCAGTTTATGTTTGTCATCGATTTTGCATATCTTAGGTGCTTCTTTTAAAAGGCTTTAACAGACAGCTAAATAAACACAAGGAGGAGGTTATCTAAATACAGGGGAAATTACTCAAAAGGAGTTAGTATACTTGACTTGGGTATATGTAACTACGTTCAAGTACGTAGTTCAAACTTCCTTTAAGGAAGGAATTGTTAAAAAAAGAAAGGAACGACTAAGTTTCTTTCTAGGAAGCACCAGTATAGAACTAACAGAAGGAAAACAATACCAACCCAAAGATACTTTAAAGAAATAAGCAACAGCTTTCCCTGCTTGCCTCCAAACCCAAAAGAGGTATGACAGTCTCAACTTCACAATGCAAGAATAAAGCAGTCAGCTACACAATCTGATGTAAATGCACAGGCCTTCCTCAGGAACCAAGGATACTCCAGCAAGTATCCTAGCAATGTGCCTCAAATACTTTTTCACAGCATGTCAAAAGACAAAAACGAAGTCAAGTGATCCCAGTAACAAGCCATTTTCTAGCCCTTGGCAGCTAACGAAGTAATTACAAGGAGTAGGTTAAGTAGAAGGAATTACAAATTCAAAGCCACCAAAATCCCAGAAGGTTATTCTTCTTTTCTGTTCCTCCTGTTTTATTTTATTATGTGATTTGTCACTGTTAACATACAAAATACCCCATGCCTCAAGTTATGCAAACACCTCTTTTCTCCATCATGTGCTTCACTGGCTTCCTCTCTACAGAACGGCTAACCAAGATAAGTAACTGAGCGCTCCTTGTCTGTTAATTATCTTCGTAAGTCTTCCTGCTTCATCTCCTTTTATGTCCCATATAATCTACATAAAGCAGTAAATATTCTTTCTTTGTGTGCATCTTACAAGGGAAAACAAAGGACTGTGCTAAACCTTCATATCCACCGACAGTGGTAAATTTATAGCAGTTTTAAAAAAGTACTAGTACATCTATACAAATAAATACAAGTCAACTGAAAGAGGAATTACTCCACAGCCCACACAAATACAGCCTGCAGAAAAAAGAAATCTCATCTTTAAATAACTCAATTACATTATTCCTTCCTTTTCAGTCAAAATTTTTTTCACACACCGTATGATCTCTGCTTATTAATTCCTCCAAAAAAGCTACTGAGCAGTCAAGGCTCCCGTCAGAATTGTTTGCCTTAGGTTCCCAAGACATCTGCAGCAACTCCAGTCTCCCCCTTTGTTTCTATCTGAAACTATTTTA
This sequence comes from Thinocorus orbignyianus, assembly GCA_013400375.1. Classification (NCBI taxonomy): domain Eukaryota; kingdom Metazoa; phylum Chordata; class Aves; order Ciconiiformes; family Thinocoridae; genus Thinocorus; species Thinocorus orbignyianus. The sequence goes on from VXBW01004979.1 coordinate 73,866, forward strand.
GACTGGTGCATTTAGATTTGTCGGGTCACACGGCAATCTAGGAAGTTCACTACTTATTCTATACTTGTGCCCAAAAGCAAAATTGGGACCTCAAAATACTTCAGGTGCTCAAGTGGGAAATACAAAACTTTAGACACATTCTTGCATTTCAATAATTAGACCACCTGTTCTAACCAGGAATGTATTATTAGCACCTTGTACATCTTACCTAAAACTTGCAGATATGCTTGATGAGACGCAACACTGCTGAGCAGCTTTTGATTAACTTTCTTCATGACAGTAAATGTTTTGCAGATATGTGGGACAAAAGGAAGACAAGAAGAAATAAAAGATGCCACTCAAGTAAATTCATCTATAACTGAAAATGATTTGACACAGTGCTGAAAATTATCAGATTAGCAGTGCTGATACGTGCTATTCCAGTACAGGAAACCAGCAATCTTTACTTCTCTGTCACTGAATACACAATGACAACAACAACTGTTAGTTAACTAATACTACCAAGCTTAGACATTGCTGACAATAAGCGAAGTTCATATTCTTTTGTGTGGCCAATTTATATGTAAGAAGATATTGGGAGGCACCAGGAAGAAGACTCAAGGCACATCTGAACCTACAACAAATGGCTGTGGAACACTGCCATAGTGGTCCTGGGATGCCCTTAGGAGGTGGCATAGCCAGACCAGGTTGCCAAGTCGTTTTCAAGGAAGAGTTGCAGCTTGACATCTGGCACAAGAGCTCGGAGTTAGCAAAAGGGACCCTCACCACTGTCGACCCTTGCCATTGTTATGACTCAAGAGACCTGAAAATCATGGATCACCAGGACACTGTCTACTCTGGAGGACCTTCAAAGTGCCACACGGTGCACCCTAGGCAGACCTTCTGGTGGTGACCTTTCTGGCTTTGCAGATAATACTGCTGCTTTTTTTTTTTTTGTTGTTCCCCCTTCTTTCTTATACCTCTTCCATTTTTCTAAAAGCTACAGCAAAAAGCATCTGAACTTGTTTGTGTCTTAATCACACCCTGGGAATCATAGTGAACCCCTTCTGGACCAATCCAACTGGGATCTTACACCATGGCAAGATCTAGACAAGTTTCCTTTCAGCACTGGTGCCTGTGCTGCAACAGATCTTTGTATATTACTCACTCGCTTGGCACTGATGCATAGCCAGCAGAGGGCACACAAAACAAATCTAGGGAAGAGTGAAATTAAGCATGCTTCTATCACTTCCCTAGGTGTCTAATTGAGATAATACTGTTTAAAAACTCTAGAACCTGTGATACCATTAACACATATGGCCCATCTTAAAGTCTGCTGTAGGTCAAGCAGACTGGGAATTCCAATAAGTTGTTTTGCTAAGTTCAACATGTTTCCATCTTGATAGCCCTGTCAATTCACAAGGTCCACAAATTCAGTTTGTCTCTAATAAATATGTGGCTCTGAAAACGCATCTTAGACAAGATTCCTATGTCAGTGAAGTGTTCAAGCATCTATTTAAATGTTCAAGCATGTGCCTGTCTCAGGCACCAGACATATAAACTACAAGCTCTGTGATTTTATAAATAGGGTTAGCACAATATACCCGTATCAGTGAAACAGTGGAGTACCATCTCTTAATTTCAAATTTAGCTTAGAGCTCTTTTTAACAAATTTGCACGTATACACTTCCAAACCCTCCCCCAAGCATTCCTTTCTGAGGAAAAAAACCCCAACTCTTCTGTTTTTCTCCAAGGCACATTAGACTGAAAAGCAAAAATCTGTCAACAAATGTACTTCCTGAATACATTTCATCACTGGAGGAGAGACATTCAATAAACTCAGTAGTGGAAACCAGCAGAGATAATCTGAATTACCTCCACTGACATACCTAGGCACAGAAGAATACGCTACAGCAAATTCTGTTCCAGAAAATCTGATTATCTCAAGGTGCTTCAGGTACAAAGTTTGAACAGGTCCTTGAATCTCTTGATTACATTAAAATCAAACCAGGAAAGAAATGTACAGGAGAAGCTTTCCATTTTACTGCTCAAAGATGCATGCCATCACAGCACATTTAATGAATGCATTTAAAATAGAAGCAGAGATTGCTTCTCCCATGATTAAACATGGAGCCTAACTTGTAGAGCAGTAATTAGTACTGTGCAACTTACCACTGGCACCCAGCTTTGCAAGTGTGCCTGTAAATATTACTGATTACTGGGGCAAAATCACTGCACTATTTCCAACACAAAGAGAGCACTTGAATATCAAGAAATATCTACAACTGTAAGCAAAGATCAAATAATTGAAGAGATAAAATGTTATTATCCCAGTATGGCAATTATATTGTTGACTGCTAATACCTAAGGAAATGTCAACTGATGGGGATTTGTAGATGTAAAATAAATAAATGCTTGCTATCTTCCAATTAATTGTAATGCCTTAGTGTTTACATCCACTTCACAGTTTTCTTGGAGCTTTATGCAGACTGCAACGCTTCAAAGGCTACCTCAAGTCTTCTTTTTAAAGACATGTTTCTTACTTTACTTAAAAAGTCACTGTAAGACAAAATGCTCCCCCAACAAAAAACAAAAAAAAACCAAACCCAAAACAAACAAATAAAAAAACCAACCCCAAAATAAACCAAATCCAACAACCAAAAAAAACCCTCCCAAAAATATAAAGGAAATAGGTGTCAAAGCCAAAGTGAAGAAGCATCACTCTTGTAATTTAAAACCCCTAAAGAAACCGGCTTAGTGTGCTGCGTTGAACTCTGAAGCAATGACTTTGCAAAACCACATTGATTGTTATAGCCACTGCATGGAAAAGATGAGCCTAAGTCCTGATGTATTTTTAAAATGTACAATGTACTTGTAAAAGGTAGAACATACTACAGAAAGTACAATCTCTCACTAAGCCAGAGCAAAGATCTGCAAAAAGATTACAAGACCTTGTGAAACCGGATGCTTTGTATAAACAATACAAGCCTTGCTAATTAATATACCCTTGAAGAAGAACATAAGGCTGGTAACAAGAGAACACCCCTATGCAGGGGTGTGCTAGTACACACAAATAATTCCTTTTTTTTTTTAACCAGATACTGCATTTGGTGCTTGAAGAGAACAACAGGTGAGTGCTTACAACGTAACAGTTTAGAATTTATCTTCATACAATTGTAATTCAGCTTACGTAACACTTTAATACATGTCTATTATTCTAATATAATTAAATATATTTTTCTGTGGTACCTCTGGCACTGAACACAGGTCCCATTGAGTGAAGCAACAACACAGAAGGCAGAACGTTTCTTTATGGATGCTATGCAAACCCACATTTCATTCATAACTCGTTACTCTAAATCTACTCCTCTGAAGTATTTTGCAATGTCCTTATGGACTTCCCCTGGTGCTCTCAAGTGGGTCATCCAAGCAGTTAGAAATGTTCCTTAATTTACTTGCACACTCCTGTGATGATGAGGGGCATTTTCTCCAGCTTCTGCTTTCATTCTTTAGGAGTAATGAGGTCAGGATGGAAAATATCTATCAAATTTACGTACATGACTCAATACCTTGAGATTTGTGTTTAAGGGTGGGTTTTTATTGTTTTGACTAGTTTGACAGAAGAACTTGCCATCTGAAGTACTTCATAACCCGGTTGACACTGCCTTCAAAACACAGCACGAGGGAGGGATTTCTACACCCCAAAGGCAGTAAGGGAGGGAAGGAAGCATAATGCTCTGAAAAGGGAAGAAAAGTCAGAACTTACCTCGTGAATGAGGGCTACCAACATTTGCTGGAAATTGCGTCCCCTGCTGATCAGAAATCGATTAATAGGCTTGCCATCTTTGCCTATATGAACTGGAAGGTCGTAACACAACAACAAGCCAGCTTAAAGGGGAAGGGAAAGGGAAAAGAAAAGTCAATACCGATACTCATGCTAACAGTTCATAAGTCTTGCATAAGTCGGTGGAGAATCCAAAGTAAAGCTAACTTAATAAAGCCAGCAATTTAAAAGTATAGGCAAGTGGCATAGACCATTGTTTCTGAAACTGGTTCAGATTCATAGAAAGCTTTGGTTCAAAGCACATATCTCGCCTAAGAAAGTGACAGCATACCTGCAAGGCCTTGTGTCATGCCTGGTTGTTTGTTCCTCTCATACATTTTCAGCAAGAAGCTTGGAACACCTGCCATAGTCTTCCCCTGGTCTGAGCGTGTTGTCCCTCCTCTCAAGGCAGAATGATACACACCCCGGGGCATGTTGGTCATCTCCTGTTTCACAAGTGATGTTGCAAACTCTTCAAATGCTGTATGAATGAGGAGACAGGAAAGAGAACATCAGAGCTTGATGGCTGAGAGACTAAACAAACCCTGAAAAACCCAAAATGGCACCTGTGCTACAAGGGAGATATGCTTAGGTAAACCAGCAATGACACATTCAGATAAAAGCTCTGGGTCAAGGAACTGAGAACTCTTAGCAAGTCTTTCTGACACCGTATCTGCTGCCACTGCAAGTCCATGAGGCTCAGAGTAAGTCATGTCAGATTCTCAGGCTGGGAAGAAAAATAGCTTTAACTACCTCCCAAGCTGTCAGTTTGCGTTCTTTGACTGCTATATCTATAACACTGGCACATGCTGACAGGAGAACGAGAAATAAAACTGATGTATACCAACCAGGTGAAAAATTCTGCCCCCAGAACCAGGTTGTTCCTAAAGAGATTTAAGAGAGGTACGATGCAAAGAGGCTAGATGGAGACAGGGAGTGTCTATGTGAACAGGGGATACAGAGAGAAGTATTATATTGATTTTTGCTACCGTAGCAGTACAAATTGTTTATTATGTTCTGTGCTTTCAAGCTAGGCATTGTATAGTCTAGCTAGGTTTAAAATGATACAGAATTAATATAAAGTTGTTGTTGTCGTCCACTTGTGAATTCAATTTGAAGAAACTTTTACAGGCACATGTTAGAGAAAAGCGTTAGTTTTTCCTGTACAAACCACGTATGTGCATATGTATGGCTGCATGGTGCTTGTTACCACATCCCAATTGAGAGGCAACATTGTACCAGTGCCTTGCAAACCTGGTATGTTTAAAAATCTGTTAGTGTATTCTATAATTGAGTTTTAAGAGGATTTATAACAACTGGTTCAGAGTAAGCTTGAAAATGGCATGCAAGTTCCCAAATCCCACGCAGTCCTACTTTGACCAGGAACTAGAGGACAAAGGAGACAAGAGGCACTAACTTGGCCTTTCTAGGCCCAATAAATACCTATCGCAGCATGGAATGAAATCATTTTAGCCTGGAATTTCTTCCAATTTTCTATTTTCAGCAATTTCCTGTGGCTTTCGGCAATGCTCTTTCCCAATTCAACTTCATGGTAGAGTAACATTCTACATCTGTTAAGTTTTCATAGCATGGCAGGGCTATGATGGGCACCTACCTTTGTTAATACTTTTTTTTTCTGCAGCTGCAATGACAATACTCTTCAAACAAAACCTTTGGAATGCAGTTAGCTATTTTCACTACAGTGATTCAGGTAGAAACTATAAGTCATTGTCCTTGGGAATCCTCAAAAATACATACTCTTCCAACAAAACTGAATTTATTGAGATGGAAACACTGTTTGGTTTGGGTTTGTGTGTTTTTTGTTGTTGTTGTTGTTGTTGTTTTTTTTAGGGTGGCTACAGCAATAGAGGAGAAATTATCTGAAAGAAGACAGCTTTTTCTTTGGTGGTAACCACCCACATTGACAAAGGTATCCTAGCACAGGTAATAGTCACAGCGGTAGGATTACTGCATTTACTAGTCATGCCATAGGACTTAATAATTATAGGCCATTCAAAAGCAATTCTTCATGCATGAGATACAAAAAAGAAAATTCGGATAAATTTTATGAAACACTTAGATGTGCAGCAAATGTTAGACTATTATACCTACAATCAGTCTGAAGGAGAAAAAGAAGAGGTAACTAACAACACAGGAACAAAACTCTTAGCACTGTTTCCGCAAAGATGTATCTCTGAATAATAACAACAACAATAATTATTGTCTGCAGTTTATAATTTGTTGTATTGGATTATTCTTAATTCGCTGACTACCAGGTTTCAGACAGGTGTCAGAAGTGTCCCTAAGTGCCACATTTACATAGCTTTTAAATACCGCTAGGACAGTCACTGAAACACTTCCCTGAACAGCCTAGTCCAGTGCCTGACAACACTTTCAGTGAAGAATTTATTCCTAATACCCACTCTGAATTTCCACTGCTGCAACTTGAGGCAGTTTCCTCTCATCCTATCGCATTACTTTGGAAAAGAGACTGACACCCACCTCTCTACAACCTCCTTTCAGGTAGTTGTAGAGAACGATAAGTCCTCCCCCTCAGCCAGGATGAACAGCCCCAGTTCCC
>VXBW01004980.1:8971-47310 GCA_013400375.1 Thinocorus orbignyianus
TATTCTATTCCTATTCTATTCTATTCTATTCTATTCTATTCTATTCTATTCTATTCTATTCTATTCCATTCCATTCATAAATATGTGCTGACTCAGCTCCACTATTTTGGGAGACAAGCTGATTTAACAGTTAGTTATAGAGGTCTGGTTTATGAATAATGGCACCCAGAACAAACCTTATTTTAGCTGCAATGCTTGGGTGTTCTCTTTTCAGTTGTTAGACATGACATCAGAATAGCTCTTCATGTGTTTTGTATTTCTACTGCTTTTCTCAGCCTAAACCAGAAAAGGCATAGTTAGATACAAGTATAAACAATTCCCAGTCTTTTCTGATCAGCAAAGAAGATTGAGAGTTTAGCCTGGATTAATGCAAGCATTGTATCCATGATGATGCAGGTTGGCCTACTTTTTGGAGAGCTGTTCTTGGTTGCCTTTGTGAAGTAAGTGAGTTTATCATGAGTGTTCACTTTGTTTCCTTATTCTTTATTGCACAATGTTTTCTAGGTTTTGGTCAACTGATTTTCACGCTGCCAGACTGTGACTGGGATGACACTTTTCACAGTCAGATGAAGTGGTCTTTTTGGCATTTAGCATTATATATTTAAAAACACCAGTCAGAGTCTGAAGCCTTCTGACCAGGTTCTTTTAGATACTCCACATATGGAGGATGTAATGTTTAATATAAGATTTACTTACTTGAAGACAGTTGATGCACAGAATTCCTGATTTTCTGATACAAAATACAGATATATTACACTCAGAGTAATACAAAATGTACTGAAAGCACAATACAGATGTGTTATACTTAGCAAAATCTAGCAATTGCGATATACAATTCAGTCACAATACTGATGTGATTTCTATCGCTGGTCTATATAATATACTAATTGCCATGGTACTGGGCATCCCCAGTCACCAGGAAGGAATATCTGGATTGAAGCCAGCTCAAGTCTGTTGCTCTCTTCAAAATTATTCTGCTAGTGTTTCAGTTTTTATACTGTCTGGACCAACACAACAAATACACATTCACTTTTCCTATACTGGTCTGGCTAACTGAGGGAGACATTTACACCACTTAACTGTTGATAGATATTTATCTAAAACAAAGGCCACCCTCTGGTCCCCTCTGTGTTGGGATTAAGTCAGCTTCTTTGAGTAGTGTCTGAGCTACAGAGACACAATCACCCTTGCTGATCTCCACTGAAGCGTTATTCTGCATTATGGGTCTATTCAGTGAGTCACATTTCCCCTTAAGGGTACAGTAAGGCACAACACATGAGTAATTTAACAGCCTAAATCTTATGGAGTCTCTTTGAAATTTGAAATTCTCTGAAGTTATACAGCAGTGTAATTTGTATGTTGGCAGCTGAATGCATGGCTTTCTATTCAGAGCATCATACGTCAGCTCTCCAGACAGAATTTTGTTACCACCATACTTCTTAACCTAATGAATTCAATGGTCACTGGGATACACATGATCTTCTTCAAACCTGAGCTCTGCTTGATGGTATTTACTTCAACTTTGCAAAACACTGAACATACCCACAGATACGTCATCACACTTTAGTATAGTAATCTAACATCAAAAATTGGCTTTCCTTTGAGATGGGGTTTAGATCAGAGACTTTCAGAGTTCACCTTTTCTATGAAAAACAAAACATCTACTGCAATATACTATGGTCTCAGCCAAACTACAAATATGAAACACTCATTAAATCTCAGTGATATTGATGTACTTTAAGATGACAGAATGTACTTTAAAAAAAATAATTCAAAAGGTAGAATGTCTTCTTAAGTAGGAACAAAGAGCTGTAAAAAGGTTACAAGGCCATGTGAAACTGGACATGTTATAAACTACCTAGCACCCATCTCTGCAAAAATGATTTAAAATAATACCTCTATTCTATATATATACTGGTGTCTGCACACTGTGTAGATGACCCTGCTTTGGAACAATATCACTCTCCCTAGAGCTTGGAGTTCAAGGGTAATCCAAGAAGACAATGCAAAGAAGTGGAACAAGACACAGCACATCCAAGGAGTCCACCATAGCTTCTGGGAAACTATTTTCCAGCTGCAAGCCCACAGTGGTAAGGGCCAAGTTATCACTGGTAATTCCACAAGCCTATGTATATGTGCACTTCTTGGTAGGAAACAAACATTCTTCCTATGTGGTTACTGCCAGTGAGTGATGTTTTCATATGCTCCAGGAAAGATCTTCAAAAAAGTCTCATTTTTAAAGAGATCCAAAACTTCCTAAAAATTTGAGAAGAAACATCTCAAATAGCATATGATCCTCCTAAAAATGCATTGTGAAAGAAGATCACAAATATAACCAGTCAACGAAAGAAGGATTTGAAAGCTACTTCAGTTTAAATTCAAGTCCACTCTTCAATATAGGATTGTGGGTGAACCAGCACAAAGCAGGATTAACTCTATAAATGGAAGCATCTTCATCTAGAATAGACTGAACCCATTTTTTAACTGTTTTCTGTCTCAGCAAATTTTCACACAACTTTACAGCGGGCAGGAGATGTAGGAAACCTAACCACGCAAAGATAATCAAAGTTCTTACAAGAAAAAGTAAGAAGTTTTTCTTGCTCTTGAAATCTAATTTTAAAGATCACCACATTTGCAATAAAAGTAGAGTTAAGGAAGGAAAAAAAATCTGTTTCGTCAATAAGCATATTTTAAGGCAAAAAGGGATATGTTTACCAAAACTTTTTGTTTCTTGCTTCTGGCAACCTGTGCCTGTTGGAAAAATATCCAACCCTCATCATTATTGCTGGAAATGAAGAGGACTGCCTTTAGAATTTGTTTTACATTCTTTCAATAAAATACAGATTTGGTAATTTACCAGATTTTGTAATTATCTCTTCTGTCTCCTGATCAATTGATAAGGAAAAGATTGACCTGCTCTCCATCAAAAATGCCTATCTGCACTGTAGTGGAAGCAGCACTAACATTTTCTGCAACTTTGATTTAAACATGTACATGTTTACTCCGTCTGAAGAACCTTTAGTGCCTCTATACTCAATCAGTGCAGTAATTGCAATTATTTAGGTGTCTGAATAAAATTAACACAGGTATGAAGAGCTACTGTATGCCACCTATGTACATTGACGAATAAAAACATACCCAGCCATAACTAAATTCAACTTTGGGGACAGAAATATCTCATGTTATAGCTGCTTAAAGTGTTATTTTGAAAGGCAAACAGCTTTGGATCCTGCCTTTAGTTCAGTGCAGGCAGGAATATAAGCACAGCAATCTATCTGCACCTCTGAAATGCAAGCTACTTGTCAAATTGCCTATACAGAAATCAAGATTATGCTGTAACCTCTGTGAGATGGTTTGTCAACTAATGCACACTGTTATAGCTCCATTAACTTCAGTGCAGCTGAGGCAATTTCTGTCACTTAAGGATCAACTCCAGACTGTAAGGTGATCCATGAGTACTGTAAAAAGCTATATAAAATAAATGTTTCCTCCTATACGTCAGTGAGACGTAGTGAAAAAAAGCTCCACATACTGAAGATATTTTGTGATCTAATTCCCAGTGATTTCAGTAGGAATTAAGTATCTAAATATCTAATTTGGGCCTAATATTCTTAATATAATTAGGTGTCACTAGTTGGAAAAGAGTAGCCTGGAACAAAGCACAAATTGATGCATCTACTGTGACTATAAACTTTGCTGAAATTTGTTACTTTAATTGTATCTCAGACCTTGACTTTTCATCTTGTCCTAATATTTAAAAACTGATCTGGCTCTTGTTGTTGTGGTTTGTTTTAAATGAACCTGTTACAAAGCAAAGAGGCATAGGAAAACACATGCACCATAAGTCCCAATGAAATCATGCCTTTGCTCATACTCACATCTCCTGTCACACCACATTTGCACAAATTATGGACTGGGATATATAATAAAGCTGGTATTTTTCATTACTCCAGTATTGCAAATATTATGGTTTGGTAAGATTTTTAAGAAAAAAACCAACAAACTATAGAGTCGAAGAGATGGGTTGTAACTAATCACTTATCTTCAGTGCTGGGGAGGAATTATTTATGGCTTTCCATGCAATGGTATTATTTCCATGGTTCACTGACCTCTGCAATTCATTAGTGATGCATCAGTTCCACATTAGCTATTTTCACATGCGTCAGCAGAGATCCCCAGAGTGCCTATGATAGACATTCTGGAATTGTTACAGATGCTGCAAGTTTCATGATGCAACTCCCAGAGTTAGCTCAGTTCTCATCCTTAGGCTATGCTTTCTTTGTTTAAGGCAACAGGATAATGTTGAGAGTAGGCCAGAAGTTCACAGCATGTCACATTTTGTCTGATCTTCTGATGGGTGCATAGAAAATTGAGTGCAGAATGATGCAGCTAGTCTGCGTATTAAAAAAATTTCACATGCCACTGATAAATAAAAAAGAGCCCAGCAGGTATTTGAACTTCCAGACAATTAGTCCATGTAGCTGTATCACTTGAGTTAGGGTCTAATTTTTTTCATGTACATATCAAAACACATATGCCCACATGTACCCCTTCCCCCCCCCCCAAAAAAAAAAAAGAGTGTGGATCACCAATAATAATGTCTATTATGGTAAAAATCTATACATATTCTTAATTATGAGTGTTGATATAATTAATAGAAAATATATACTGCATATTTATCTGAGTGCTCCTAATTTGTCCAATGAAATTAATTTATTATCTCTTAAAAAAAAAAAAAAAAGAAAAAAAGAAAAAAAGACACCTTCTCCAAACCCCAATATATTAATTTCTGCACGCTTACAGACTTTCCTTTGGAAAACATCTGTAGTACAGGAAAGCTATTAACCTTATACATATAATCCCAAAAGCTGACATGACATTAGATCAAGCACTGAGAGCTTTCCCAGTCCTGACTATATTTCATTTAGTATTTGAGTTGCATCCAGTAATGATAACAAGGACTAACAGATTTACAGATGAGAGCATGTGATAGATACTGTAACTTCCCATTTATCATCTTGACAATGCACAGCAGTGATATCAGCTGTTACTGCACTATAATCCATTGCTTGCTATGTCTTATTTAATTATAACCCATGTACAAATGTCTACACTTTTACAGATAGAAATGTTCCTGTGTATGAATCTTGTATGAAGTGGGACAAGCCCAAGAAGCAGCAGCTGCTATACCTGTTGCAACAGTTTTTGATGGATTTGAGATCCAAAGAGATGAAAGAGCAGTTTGAAGAAGAGCCTCTTTGTGTTGCCTTTTTTGTTGAATAGCAGGAACAACATGAGACTGAAGGTAGAACAGCTTGAGATAAGGTGATAAGGTGTAAAAGATAAAAAAGAAACAGTAGCAGCATAATCGATAGCCTAAGGGTGATTTCATCCAGCTGGTCACCCTGCATCTGCTCAAAATTATGGACTAAATGATGGAGGCTTCTTTCACTACTGATACCCATTCACACATTGACCCTTAAAAGTATTGATGAGATCCCCCCTCAGTCTTCTCCAGACTACAATGATGCAAGTCCCTCAGCCTTTCCTCATAACAGAGATGTTCTTACCCCCTAATTATCTTTGTAACCCTTCAGTATATCCTCTCCAGCATTTCTCTGTCCTTCTTGAACTGGGGAGCCCAGAACCGGACACAGTACTCCAGACGGGGCCTCACCAGGGCAGAGTAGAGGAGGAGGATAGTTTCCCTTAGCCTGCTGGTAATGCTCTTCCTGATGCACCCCAGGATGACATTGGCCTTCTTGGCCACAAGGGCACATTGCTGGCTCATGGTCATCCTGTTGTCTACCAGGACTCCTACGTCTTTTTCGTCAGAGCTGCTCTGCAGCAGGTCAGCCCCCAACCTTTACTGGTGCAGGGGGTTATTCCTCCCTAGGTGCAGCACTCTACATTTGTTGAATTTCATCAGGTTCTTCTCTGCCCAACACTCTAATTAAGTATTTAAATATAGGGTCACGTAATTGTGTTCCTCCGAGCTTAAATATGAATGTTTTTTAGTAGTCAGACCCTATTTCTACATAGAAGCATCGAAGCATTGAAGAAATGTTTTGTGAAATTGTTCTGCAACCAGTAAAAGCTTTCCATCTCCCCACTTCAAGGGACAGAAATAAAGGGCATGTATGGAAAGAAATAAGAACCAATTGTTAAAAGAATGTAAAAGAATGCACAAAAGAATGTGCAAGTATAACTCCACAATCTTTGAAAGTTCCATTTTAAACTTATGTAGGTTTCCACCCAAGTCTGTCACATCACTAGAAATTTTAAATCCAGTAATATACGTATTTAAAAAATATATATATTCACACTATCTAGAAAAATTGTTTCCAAATCCTCCCACTAAAAAAGATCACCACTGGAAGCCTAAGGTCATTCTGTTCTGATGAGATTTACAATACATTTTTTTTAAAATCTATTTTACTACACTGGAACAGGTTATGAAGAAGAGAGATGATGATTAAAACTGCTGAAATTTTCAATTCAGGACTGGGTTCCCTTTCGGGAAGAGGTTCCAATAAGTCATGGGACTTGCTACAGAAGAAGCTTGGTCAAGTTCTAGCCTGTTCCTTCCTATGTCATCATCCTCTGCCATAGGAAATTACCATTCTGCCTTTATACATCATTTGCTACAAATACAGAGCTTCAAATGCTTTTAAACATTAAACCAAGCGTACTTACACTGTTTGAAGCTGATTAGAGACATATTCCAGCTGTGCTATGCTGATGGAAAGGGCAAAGAAGAATAGCAGACCAAAACAAAACAGTGTCTGGGCTTTTAATTTTCTCCCTGTGATGAACCGAGATAGTCTGATGTAGAGAAGCAGCTACAGGTAAAAACTGTTCTAGTCTTGTGGGATCAACAAGGCCAGAAGTGATGACACCTTTATTCCTTCCTCGGTGTGAAAAATCTCATCCTTCAAAGCTCCAGATGGGACAGGTTGAAGAAAAGTTCTCTGAGAGGGCAGAATTAAAACTCTCTATCTGTGCTAAAGCTGGAAGAGTGCTGAACTGATCAGCAAATATACGAGACAAAGCCTTCATGTTACAGGAATATCAGCAGAAGTATATCTTCTTCTCCCTGCCTCCTGCAGGGCCAACACTTAGACACCATGCTTGATTGTCAAGCTGTTCTTTTTCCTCAATACCATCTCTACAACTACTACCATGATAGCTCCGCACTGCACTGCATTGGATGGCTTCATAGAAAGCTCTGTAACAGGACCCAGCTTACAGGGTAAAAACTCTAAGCATTTTCTCAAAATTAGGTCCTGTTAAGGTAGCTAAATCTAAGATACCTTAAGGAAAAGAAAAAAGAAAATCTAAGGTCCTGGCTTTGGTGAATTTTATATCCTGTATGCAGTAGATGCACTATCCAGAAAACAGCCTCGATGGGCTTGGAGTCAGCTGATTTTGGAAGAATTCCATGTGTAGTTGTAAGTATACATTTTTTACAAGAAAGAGAAAAGTTAACAAGTGTCATCCTTTCGCAAAACCTGTATTCATGTCACACTGCTGCTGCGTACCAGCCTCAAGCTTGATATATCAAGTCTGTGTTTCAAATTACTGAAACAAGGATAAATCCTCATCTCTGACTCTGATTCTAATTGTTTGACAGGGCAGTGTCTCTATTCTGCAGAAACCTGTCTATTGAGAAACTAGACTGAGACACTAAAGGTATGTGACCTTGGGGTAAAAAGTTAATGCATTAAATCTCAACAATGTTAGATGCCACAGCCACCCCTGTGTTGAAACTTTGCAGAGATTCTTCCCAGCTGAATTAATTGTTGTCATCTATATGACCACAGAGAAGAGAGAGGTATGAAAAAGTTCCAAGGAGATCTTGCTTATGGGACTACCATGCCAGTACAGATTATAAAAAATTCAATACAGAGGGCAAATATGTTATCAATGGAGATTGATTTGGCATTTTTAGTAGCTGGGTCATTTTGAGTCATTGAAATGATTTGGATAACAATTGCACATACAAATCACAATCCAAACTCGATTTTCTATAAAAAGAAACAGTTTTATACAGTGTAATATTGTATGGGTAAGATAATCACCTAAGAACAAATAAAACAATAATCCATAAAACTGTACAGTTTGAGAAACATAAAGATTGAATATAATTTTATGTGCTTTAGCAAATGGCAACACAATGTCTGATGTGCAGCACATGATTAAAACAAAACCCAGACTACTACAGAAAATTTGTGAGTGTCATTGTTTCCATTGGGATAGTTAGTTTTCTTACTAGCAACTAGCATGGTGCTATGGTTTGGATTTGGGATAAGAATGGTGTTAATAGCACACTGGTGGTTTTGGTTGTTGCTAAGCAGTCAAGGCCTTTTCTGCTTCTCACACTGCCTCACCAGCAAGTAGGCTGGGAGTCCACAAGAAGCCAGGAGGAGACACAGCTGAGACCAGACCCTAGCTGACCAAAAATAGTATTCCATGCCATATGACCTCATGCTCAGTATATAAAGGACAGGGGAGAAGAAGGAAGGGGGATGATGTTCAGTGTTATGGTGTTTGTCTTCCCACATAAACTGTTATGCATGATGGAACCCTGCTTTCCTGGAGATGATTGAAGACCTGCTTGCCAATGGGAAGTAGTGAATTAATTCCTTGTTTTATATTGCTTGTGTGTGCTGCTTTTGCTTCACTTATTAAACCTTCTTTATCTCAACCTGTCCTGGTTTCCAGTAGGGACAGGGTCAATTCTCCCCTGGCTCTATCAGGGCACAGCTATTCAACCCCATGTGTGCCAGGCCCAGGGGGCAGCAAGGAGCTGGCCGGGAAAGGGAGGGGCGACAACCGGAAGTGGGAGTGGTGACAGCGTGGCATAGGCGTACATCCAGGTGGGTGGTGCTGGGGTGTGGTTCGGCAGCGTCAGTGGCGGTCGGGACGGCGCAGGCTGCGGCCAGTTTCATACTGGTGTTTGTATCCTCCATCCGTGTTACGGTTTTCCTGTAATACTTGTTGTTCTGGTAAACAGTTTTTTAACTCAACCCACAAGTCTGCCTTTCTCTTCCCATCCACTCCCCACCGTTGTGGGGCGTCAGAGCGAATGGGCTGCCACGTGGCTTTTTTGTTGCCGCCAAGGCCAAACCATGACAACACTCATGAGTTTTTTCTCTTTTACCTTTCCAATTCTCTTCCCCATCACACCATGTGATCAAGTGGCTGCTTGGTGCTTAACTGCAAACTGAGATTAAACCACAACAGTCCTTTTGGGTGCCTAGCTTGGGGTTTGAAGAGTTAGAGATAAGAAGTTCGACTGAAATGTGCTACATTGAATTTGTTATTGCTGTTTAGCTACCAACTGACAAGCTCCTGTGCTTGGCATGGGGCTTGCTTGCTTGTTGTAAACGTCATGGTTTCAGTTGGAATAGAGTTAAATTTCTTACTAGCAGCTAGAATAATGCTATGGTTGATATTTGGGATGAGTGTGATATTGATAGCAAACTGAGGTTTTTGGTGGTTGCTAAGCAGTTGAGGTCTCCAAATTGGAAAGTCATGTGTTCGATGAATGGACCACGTGGTGGATAAGGAACTGGCTGGATGGCCGCAGTCAAAGGGTTGTGGTCAATGGGTCAATGTCCAAGTGGCAGCCGGTGATGAGTGGTGTCCCTCAAGGGTCAGTACTGGGACCAATACTATTTAACATTGTTTTCAGAGACATGGACAGTGGGATAGAGTGCACCCTCAGCAAGTTTGCCAATGACACCAAGCTTGGTGGCACAGTCAACACGATGGAGGGAAGGGATGCCATCCAGAGGGACCTCACCAGGCTTGAGAGATGGGCTAGTGCAAATGGCATGAAGTTCAACCAAGCCAAGTGCAGCATCCTGCACATGGGACGTGGCAACCCCAGGCACAAATACAGGTTGGGCAGAGAATGGCTGGAGAGCAGCCCTGAGGAGAAGGACTTGGGAGTGCTCCTGGATGAGAAACTCACCATGAGCCGGCAGTGTGCGCTGGCAGCCCAGAAAGCCAACCCCATCCTGGGCTACATCAAAAGAAGCGTGAGCAGCAGGTTGCAGGAGGTGATTCTCCCCCTTACTCTGCGCTTGTGAGACCCCACCTGGAGTACTGTGTCCAGCTCCGGAGTCCTCAACATAGAAAGGATATCGAACTGTTGGAACAGGTCCAGCGGAGGGCCACCAAGATGATCATAGGGCTGGAGCACCTCTCCTATAAAGGCAGACTGAGGGAAGGGGGAGGGAGGCAGACTGGAGAAGAGAAGCCTCCATACAGACCTTATAGCAGCCTTCCAATATCTGAAGGGTGTCTAACAGTCCCCAATTCCTCAATAAAATCCCACAGGAAATCTATGACAGATCATGGATCTGAATCTATAATCCTGAAACAGGTCTTTTACATATAAGACCTTCCTTCTTTATACATCCTCTTCTATGACAAAAGCTAGAAAAGAAGATGGAAAATACATTGTTGGAATTTAGACAGTTTTTGAAAGTAATGTCTGAGTGACTACAAAAAACCCCAGAAGCACAACTCCCAAACTCATCTATCCAACCTCAGTGTTGAACAGATAGCAACATTAGAAGTTTACCATTCTGTTTTATTAGTAAATTGAAAGGCATTTGTATAGCAATCATCATAATCAGCATTTTCACATGCACTAGAAATTGTAAGAAACTTCTAAAAAGCAGCTGGCTTTAAATCCTACTTCGGAATGGATATGTCCACCCAAAAGCTAGAATACTGCACCACTGAATCTTTAACTGGGAATTTGACTACAGATAACCAGGGCTTTCAACACAGACATTCATTCAGAGGCAAATTCCCCTTGCATTCCATCCACATATCCCTGAAGTTATTAATGCCTCTGGAATAATTTAATTTAGCTTTGTATCTGTGTTTGCAAAACAATTGTGTGTTTCAGGATTTTCCCCAGAAAAATCAAAATTTTCATTCTTGGCCTGAAACCAGCAGGTGGAGCCATATCAGTTTCCTATGCAGCAGAATGACTTCTTCTTTTGAGTGCTGAAGGCATCTCCATCATGCAAATATTTTTCAGCTGAGCAAAAATCATTTGTCTTTTCCTGTGGAACCTTCAACCATATCTCACCATTATCCCTGTGCCTATATTTAGCTGTGGTAGAAAGGTATTTCTGCAGGAAACAGGCTAGGTATTTCACAGCAACAATTCTGTCAAATGCCTCTGCAAGGGCTCAGCTAACTCAGTGCAAAGAATGAATACCCAGCCTGCTGCTACGCATATGGCATCAAAGCATTCAGGCAGCATAGCACAATTTAGAAACCATGGAGAGTTTAGGTTTTATGTACACTGTTGCTCTATACTAGCACCATACTCCACCCCAGATCCCTGGGATACATGCAGGAGTATTTTCTTCAGGAGCAGGGAAAAAATCCCCGCTTATGCTACATTTATTATGGTCTTCACTGTGCCTGCTCAGATCCTATCTCCCCCAGGCCTTGCTAATGCTGGTCACCTCTGGGCAGGCTGAAGCAGCTGCCCAGATTTGACAAATCATCTGCATGTGTGCTAAGCAGGAGCAAAGACATACAGCCTGAAAGGCAGCATGGGTGTTGTTCAGACACAGACAAGGATGAGGGCCTGCCTATGTGCTCTCTTAACACACTGAGGGCAGGAACAGAGATGGCAGGAACAGGAACCCTGATGAAAGAAAGCAAAGGTGGATTCTCAGTGCCAGCAAAGCAGTGGGAATCAAGAGCCCTGTCACAGAGCTGCATCTATTACAATCCAGGGCCCCTAAAGCTTTGCATATGGAAAATCTGAGGGCCAGGGGGATCTGAGCACTGAGATGGTGACATCTCTGCCAAAGGTGACATCTCTCCTCTACTCTCAAGAGAGTCTCTATTTATGGGACAAAAATGGGGTGATGATCACTTCAGCTCTTCTTCCAAAGGGAAAGAAGATCTGATGGGGAGCACATGGGTTCACCATTTCACCGATTCAGCCCTTGAACATTGACCAGACAGGAACAGGCAATGCAGAAAGACATGGTGATGTGTTACCACTCCCAAGACTTCCCAGTCTAACTCCACTCATGTCATAGGATCTCACAGAAATCTGCTTAAAGTCCTGTTGGTAAAGCAGAAACATCTCACAGTGCAGTGAGACAGGTGAGTCTCTGCTACAGAGTAACACCAAGTTCAAGATTCAGTGGGAAAATAGATTTTTCAAGGGAACCTGAGTTAAAGCCTTTGATACTACTCAGAGTTTGGGAAGGAACAGGTAACTGATTTAAAATATAAACTGTTCCCTCAGTGCAGCAATGGTACAAGCCTTTTGAGAGCATAGGTGGGGTTTCTTCAAGTAATCTCTAAAGTGGATAAAAGTGGTCAGGCAGTTGGTCAGATACTGTTATAGGACTCTTCCAACTGTTCCCCTCCCCTTCTCCCTTCCCTTCCTGTCCCCTCCTCTCCCTCCCCCTCCTCTCCTCTCCTCTCTGCTTAGCCTGGACCAAATTCAAGGGTCATGTAAGGCATTTTCTTAACTGCCAATTCTTATGGTATGCTGCATGATCACAAAGGTCTGCTTTTGTGGACCTAGAGATAAAACCAAGATATTTCTCCTGAAGTTGACCACCAGATTCCTGTTTATTGTGATGAAATATGTTAAGCGTACAAGGATTTTGCTACACTAGATCTACATAAATTAAAAAACCCAAGCTCTGAGCCATTCAGGCCCCATAATGGCAAAGCTTACACTTTGGTGTGCTGGACCCCAGTACCTAGAAAATGTGCTTACGTTTCTATCCCTCAGACACATGATAATTTAATACTTTGGACAATAGGTCAGTACTAAGTCAAATACTTTCCACTGACTGAGCCACAGGGCTTGTTTCTGATTGACAGGGAGCAAGACAGATACATCTTTCTATTATTAGCAGTGACCTGCTGCTTTTTATTTGCACATGATTAAGGAATAAAAAGCAGCTAATTTTTCTACTTGTTTCAAAATACAGCAGGCCAAACTTTGCTGTTAGGGACCTGTGATTTGAAACTCCAGAAAGATAAGATGTGGGTAATAAGAAAGGTAGAGTGAAAATAACAACCCAAATCTTTGGCTCTGGACCATCTGTGTAATCACGAAGAATAAAGAAAATTAATAGGAACTGCTCTATCCATTGTAACAGATTACTTCTTGGGAAAACCTGTGCTGTATGTAAAGCATACGGGCAGACTGTGAGATGGGATGTTTATGTAACTATTAGTTGCTGCTATTTTTATAGCTTGAAGAAAACATCACCACTTCATTAATTTAACTCCAATTGGTNCTGCTAAAATCTAACTTCACTGCCAGAAATTGCCTGCCACAGTATCTGACTGTATCTGAAGCACTGAAAAAGTATAAGCCACCTGAGGTTTCACCTGGATGCAAACTACACACAAGCAGACTGTTCATAGCCTAAAAGACTACTACTCTGAATTACTGGTGACATCTCCCTGCTTCATTATCAGTTTATGGTTCTTTTGGTGCTGGAGATTTGTAACATACTTTCTTCTCCACGTCCCAGCTTCCCTGGGAGACATAGGCTGATGAGTTCACTTTGTTAAATGAACCAGAAAGGAAGCTGGAGTACACAAGAGAGACATGTGGTGCTGCTAAACCTTCCCTATACTGCCTGAGCATTGTCTATACCAGCATTCCAGCAGTTTCAGTAGTAGCTGAGTCAGTGGGGATGATTTCAGTAATTTCCTTGGGCTCTGTGTGAAATGTAAAACCAAAGATAGTGACTAAAGCAGCAAGGGAATTTTAGATTCTTTGCAGCTATCATGTGCAAGCCTAAAAAAATGACTTAAACTGAGAAACAATATATTATCTACTACAGATTTTTTTTTTTCCTCACAGTAGCATATAAGGGACAGATTGCTGTTCTCTTCAAGAGCAGCCACTGATTTCAGCAGAGGCAGAATTGAGTCTAGCTAATACCTCTGTTGGATATGTTCGGAGTAGACTTAAGTAGTCTCTGTAACTCACCTGAGCTGAAAGCATCCCACTTAATTCCTGAGAAGTTCCTCCATCATGTAAACAACAAACAAAATGCTGGTGCATTGCTGCTGATGAATTAGCATGCTAATTCATTCCTCCACATGGCTGAGAACACACTTGGGAGCAAAACTCCTGAAGAGGAAAGATGCAGTGTGCAGTCATAAGATAATAATTTGCATATTTTGCAATTTTCAGGGTTTTTTTTTGCTTTCCCCTCCCATCATGGCTATGAATAAAAACATACCTTCAAATATCCTCACATGTCTTTGTTATATAAGCCAAATTGCAGATATTCTCACCACACAACAACAGATTTAGAATTGGTGGAAAATTACCGTCTTTGACTTTTGGGCCAACTGTGATATGTGCATGTTCTTCCTCTCTCCTGCCAGCTTAGACTGAGGCATAAGCCAAGCACAATTCTTCTCTGTTTCAAAGCAGTGCTGCCTCATTTACAATGTCACACCTGTCGATTTCCAACATGCCTGGAAATAATACGACATTCATCAGGAAGGTGTCACACAATTTGTATTCCCTGGATCTAAGTTCAGGCTTGAGCACAAATATCCAGTTACAAATGGACGGTATCAGGGTGCCTGTGTTATACAGGGTTGATCCTACATAAAGAGTCAACCAATGGTTGAGGGAAGTGTGCCCCTGCTTCCCAGGAATGGATGTGGATGGGGGAGCTGCTGTTTGCTTTTTATGCTGCCCTTCCTTGTTGAAGCCGCTTGGGGGCCTCCCCTGCAGGTCTTCACCGTAGCTAACAGAAAAGCAGAAACTTAACACTAAAGTCAGGACTACACCACACGTTAGAGGGACGTTAACCTTAACCTAACTAGCCTTTGCAGAGAACAAATCTGCACAAGCCCAGCAGGACATTAATGGCAGTCTCTGATGAAACCTGTGCTTTCATTAATTCATCGTCACTACTGTGAAGACAATTTGAAGTTAAGTTGGTGCTGTCATAATTAAAGGGCCTTAAAAATCCATCCTGAAGAGAAGTACATGCATCCTTCACAATGGGAACATTTTAAATAACTGATAGCTCTCAGTGTGCAGGTTTGGGTAGTTCTCTAGACTATTTTATGCTTGGTCTCAGTTTAATATACTGCTGACTGTCTGTTCTTTATTCTGTCTCTAAGATTTAGTTCCCAGTGAATTTATAAAGCCTGTGCCAGCTTTTTTTTTCTTTTTGCCATTCCCACTGACCAGCATTTGCTCTAGTCCTACCTACCACTACATGCTTTGACTGACCAATAGCATGTCTAAAAGTACATCAGTAAGTTTTTCTGTGAGACTGTGGCAGTGACCTCTCCCTGTTTGTCTCCCTCTTCCCACCCTGGCTCCTGCTCTGACCATGGCTATCAGTGGGGAGTTTGATAAGTTGAACCTGGACTTTGGGGGATGGCTGACAACACAGTCCTAACACTGTCTGGAGTGGAGACCTAGATATCTTGTTCCTACGAAACATGACTACATTATAGAATCATAGAATCTTATCACGGTTAGAGTTGGAAGGGACCTTAAAGATCATCAAGTTCCAACCCCTCTGCCATGTGCAGGGACACCTCTCTCTAGAGCAGGTATATATTACTCTATAAATAGTGAACAGCCCAAGAGCCCTTTGAGCTCTCCTGCACAGCAGCAGGTTGCATGACAGGATCCCTTCCAGTGAGGACACTTGCTTAAGGTTCTACTCGTGGAGATTGAGAGATTCCTTGTTGCTACAGAGTCTCTGTAAGTGACTAATAGCATGCTAAACTTAGCAAAGTAATATAAAGGATTGATTTGTGCATATATAATCCTTTAGACATAAACTGTCGACCAAGTTGGGGACTAGGATTGGAGCCAGCCACACCTAGACTCCTCTCTGAGAAGGAGTTTAGAAAGCAAGGGGGTCCTTTCTGAACCTTGTGACTCAATGGGAGGGTCTCCCTGACAGCTTGTCCGACCCTGTCTTCTCTGCAGTAAATAATCAAGTGTACCTTGACATCAAATCTCATAAACCACTGTTGCATTTACTATGAATTTTGTTAAATCACTGTTTCACAGTAATAAATATTTCATTACTTCTCTCTCACAAGTGAAGACAATCACTCCATCCATGACAGAGACAAGTGATTTTACATTTTTAAGCATAAAAAAATTCACATGCAGGCCTCATCTAAGACATAGGACTGTTAAACCCAATTCTGTATCATGGCTGATGCTATTCGAGAATGCTCTTATTCATTACAAAAATCGGCCTTTCAAATTCACTTCTTCTCCAACTCTGCTCAAATCATGACATTCCCATTAAGTAAATGCAGAGCCTTCTCTTTTATTTCTCTTAATGATAACAATAACGAAGAGCATTCCACAAGAGACATGACACTGAAACTAAGTGACCAAACTCTCATCAGTAACTCTAGTGGGATGGAATAGCTGACTTTAGGAAACTATGGTACAATGTGACAGAAGTTATTCCTGGATGAAAAGACTGCATTACATTTAATATTAGGAGGCCTCAGATAAAAATACTACATTAATGATGGCAGAATTGTTTACCTACCTATTAAATACCAACTCATCCAGCTACCCAGCCTTTTCCATTTAACAACATTACAAATTTTACAAGGTAGAAAGATGAAAGCATAGCACTTCCTCAGGGGCTTACTTTTGCCTGTATTTTTCATCACTGTTATATAGTAATTTGGAGCTACAGTTCTCCATGTTTGCCATTTGAACTTGTCAAAAACAACAGAAAACCCTTTCTAGTAATCTTACGATATAACACTATAAGAAATAGGAACTTGGATGGCCAGAAAAGTTAGGCTAGGAAAATAAATTAACCAAAAATAAAAAAAGTATTGTCCGAGATAACTAAAAGCAAATTCTGCAAGCTATAAATTTCATCACAGAATACAGTGTTGCCACCTAACAGGCGGAGACACACAGACTTTTAATAAGAAAGATGTTATTTCAGCATAATAGGGATTTACAAACCATTGGTCACTAAACAAAAGCAGTGAAAGAGAAAATAATATTAATTACCAGCTGCAAGAAATGGGATTGCTGTAACTCACTCTTGAAAATGTATATGAGAAACTGTAATAAGCAACTGATTTTCTAACTATCTGCATTTCAGACAAATCTAAGAAAAAACACATGGATGAATAAATTTTGCATGTCTAATACAATATGTAAAGCCCCCAACATAAGAAGGACATGGACCTGTTGGTATGAGTCCAGAGGAAGCCCACAAAGATGATCGGAGGGCTGGAACACCTCTCCTACCTGAGAGAGTTTGAGTTGTTGAGCCTGGAGAAGAGAACACTCTGGGGAAAATCTAGAGTGGCTTTCCAGTACTTAATCAGGGCCTACAGAAAAGTTGGGGAGAAATCCTTTTTCAGGGACTGTAGTAATATGATGAAAGGTAACAGTTTTAAACCAAATATGGGTAGATTTAGATTAGATATTAGGAAGATATTTAGTCTGAGGGTGGTGAGAAACACGTTGCCCAGAGAAGCTGTGGATGCTTCCTCCCTGACAGTGTTCAAGACCAGGTTGAATGAAGCTTTAAGCAACCTGATCTAGTGAAAAGTATCCCTGACCGTGGCAGGGGGGTTGGAATTAGATGATATTTAAGATGATCTTTGGATTATATGATCCCTTCCAGTTCTAACCATTCTATGATTCTATGAAAAAAGAGTAATATTCTCTGTCTTTGCTTCCCTTTACTATTAGTTGTTATTATTAGCTATTATTAGTTATTATTAGTTTGAGTTTGGAGTGTTTCCAATGTAAAATTTCAAATTTTGTTCACTGTGCTGACTCAAGACAACTTTAGTTTTGAAAAAAATATTGTGTGTGACAGCAGTGTTTCAAGAATATTGATGAGTTTTGTGAAGTCTATGTGAAACCTCTATGTGAAGTTCTGCTGTAACAGCCTGTAAGTGTAATGATATTCAACTCCTTGTGCATCTCAAAGACTATATTCTTCTTCTGATTTTCAAACGGGGATACTGAGGCACAGTAAGACAAAAAGATTTCTTTAAAGTTTCCTGTCAGCTTGTACAAAGGTGTGCACTAGACGCTGGCAAGTTTCCTGAATCTCCAATATTACCGGACCTTAGCTGCCTTCCAAATCCCAAAAGCGGTCTGTTTGTGGAGCTGTGACTCTTCTCCAGTAGCAATAAAAGCAGATACTAGTTGGTATTTGCCTTGATGAGAATCAGAGAAAATTGTGGCAGAGAAAATGTTTTGCACCCATATAGAGCCTATTTGAATCTGATGGCTTTTGTGGTGACAGGAGCAGCTGTGCTCACTCCCCTGATTTGATAATGAGATCTGTGAGTTTGTAGAATGCCTTTTCAAAACCAAGGAGATCTCACCTGATATTCATGTTTTACTTTTGACAGATTTCCCCCCCTCTTTCCTTCACCCACCTCCCGCTCCTTTGTTCCTTCAGTCTCTGCAGATTTGCAGGATGTCCAGATCATTGCTAATGAAGACACTTCTCTCCAAACAGCAGAGGGAAGAAGGAATAGTTTAACTGAATATAAAGATGGGACAGACAGAAGGAAATAAAAAAATTGTATGTAAAGATCTGATATATAAACAAGTTCCCCTTCCTTCATTCATTTCCTATCCTCATCCCTGACCTCAGTTTAGGGCAACAGGAAAAAAAATTGCCCAGCTCTTTGGAGCTAACTGGATGATGGATACAGATATCCTCTTCAATAATTAGTGCACACCTTTCATCTGGCCTTCAAATTTACTTTTCCCAAGGACCTGGGAGCTACTGCACACCCACATGCATATACTAAAAGATTGTGTATTCATGATTTCTTGTCTTCAGATCACAAAATGTTTCATTCTCACCAGCCTATACTTTCATCTCTGTGTTCAAAAATAGATATATTGAGGTTGTCTTTCCCTTTGTTCAAAGATGTTGAAACGCAGCTGAAATTCATTGCTACTTTTCCCAGCACATACACAGATGCTCACACAAGGTAAGATGCTTTTCTCCTGCCCAATGCAAAGGTCTGGTCAGCCAGCAGAGGGACAAGCACAAGGAAAAAGTGTTTCCATTGGAAAGAAAATTTCCTCTGGCAAAAGATTTGTATTTATAAAAGCCCCAGTTATTTTATTTTTACTGAATCCCATTAATAGGATACACAGGATGTCACCTTGTAGCCTATTTTCATCTTCGTTTCATCTGCAAAAATAGCAGAAATTTGAATCTCTGTCTAGGGTAATTAAAAGGCATGTAAGAGCTGAAGTGACTGATAACCCTGGGCAGCTAGTATCTCTTGCATGGACATGAGCAAGGCTCATGCTGATCAAAGGGAAGTCCATGGTGGGATACCTGGCTTACAAGAAACATTACAAAGTCAAGCTGCAAATCCCATGAGGATGCTGGCATGCAAAAACAGAGACTGGCTTTGACCTACCAAACTGTTTTGCTTCAACTTTTCCATTGCAAAAAAGCCTAAACTCTAACTGAAAATTTCCAGATGGTTTGAAATTCTCTGGAAAGCATATCACCTCACCTCCTTGGTGAAGCGGCAGCTCCCCTACTCAATTCTTTGTCACACAGACTCTATCCCGTAAGTGCACAGCTAGATTGATCAAACAAATTATGAATATACATTTCCATCTTCTTGCTCATTATAAACTTTTCTGCCATGTAACTATGTTTCAGCTACATTTTTGATGAGGCTTCTGCATTTTCCACAGAAACACATGAAGAGTCTCTCTGGGGCAATGCGAGCATGTACCAGGCTTGTCTTAAAAAGTCAAAAGTTGTACAAACACAAGTCCCACACCAGCAAGGGATTTGCAATCCAACTGTGTGCCTGATCTTCCTGCATAATAGGGTCTGATAAATCTGGTTTTGGACCTACCTAATGTACCTGAATGCTGTTATTTTAAGCAGTTGTCAGACCTTTTCCTGAACTTCAGCCAACTGTAAGGGGCAAATGCTAAAATTCTTGTAGCTTGTGGCTGTTAGTAGGTAGGGATGATGATGTAAAAGATAGCTCTTTGGATGTCAGCCTTAGAAATGAATATAAACAGCCCATAGTGTGATTGTTCTAGCCTCCCTCTGTTCCTTCCTTGTGTGAATTTCTCACCTGCTTCTTTCATATTATAAAGAAAACATTAAATAAAAGAGGCACCTGGGAAAAACAGGGCCTAATACGGGGTGAGAATGAAAGCATTTAGCCATGAATCAATGAGGACTGTCTGGAAATAGATCACAGGTATCCATGCTGAAAGGTTAAGGCAGGCATGAATTATCCTCCTCAGTTTCACCTCCATGGAGGATCAGACTTTCTTACTCTCTTTCTAACCCTAAGGAGACTGAGGTTATGGCTAAAATTTAATGTAACCAGGTTGTTATCACCTTCTTGCAGTGAAACTTCTTGACTCTACTCCTGGACTCTTCATTTTGGCCCATCTACATAATGTCATTTAAGTCAACAGGAGGAATTCCAGTTCCTCGGGTAACAATGAACTAGGCCTCATAACCATGCATCTTCATGTAAGAAGACTTCACTAAGAAGGTAGCACCCTATAGCAGCTTGAGTATCAGTATAGTCTAAAAGTTGAAAATCCTAAGACTCCAAGCCTAGAAGCAACCAATACTGGTGGGGGTTTTGGCTGCAATTTAAGACCATAAAGCTTCCACATTTTTGTCTCAGAAACAGTACCACTGTAGTGAAATGATGAACAAAAAAGAAACCTCTAATAAGCCCTGAGGGAACTTACTTGTCCATCTGCAAACCTGGAGACATAATTTATTTAAACAACATTGGTACTCTCCTTGCCCATCACACTGCATAGTGTTTAAGTGCATACAGTAAATTCTCCCACTCCCTCCCTGTTTCAACACTACATAGACAAGGGTATCTGCTTACTCTTCGGAAGGTAGGATCAAATATGGAATCACCCATAAATGAACTAACGTTTTGCTCTTCTCAGAAATAGCATAGGATGCTGGCAATTCCATGGTCGTACCACAGGGGCGCTCTGAATTCCAAGAGCTGCTTTCAGTTATCTTTCAGAAATATCCCTTCTGGGGGTGCCCAAAGCCATTTAATTCCAGCTTCCAGCACTTCTTTGGCTATTCTGTATAGGAACATGAACCACCAAGGGAGATGCCTATATTTTGGAAGCAGTTAACACTTTTTGACAACACATAGAGAAGAATTCAGAGATGACTGTTAGCATCATTCAGTGGGAATTCTAAAACCTGAAAATAACTATCTAAGACTGTGGGGACATTTTGTTCTGCTTATTCACCTCATCATTGGAGCACCTTTTATGTACCTTTAGCATCCTGAGAATATCTGTGTTCCTTGTTCTCCTCTGTTCCCATCTTCCCCAACACATTGTGTGAACATTGCATTTAAGGCTCAATAAAGGGAGTTTTAAAAGGAAAATGTGGGAGAAAGTAGAGCAGCGGAGAGGGAGAAGCTGACAGAGGTGATCTTCACTGGTCCCATTACTAAAAATTCCTTTCTGCTGATCACTAAAGCAAACTTTATACATTCATATTTGAACAGAGGTCCTGCTAATCCAGCACCTTTTGCAGCAACTATTCCATATTCTCATGGACTGATCAACCAGCAGAACCCTTCCTCATTTTCACATAGATTTATGCAGGCAACAACTTCTACTGACTTGTTCCTTACACAACACCACCTCTCACTCCTCTGATTTTTCCCTTCTTGTTTCTTTTAGGAACTAAAAAACCAGGAAGGTCATATGAGGCTGCCTGAAATTATTGCATATCTGTCTTGCACACATCTCACAAAACCTGGTGCAAGTTCTGTCTGCATCTCATTCCTAGGAAAATTTGTAAAGCCTGAAGAAAAGGTAACTTTTTGAGATACACTGTCTTCAAGGAACTGTAGCCTAGCTTAAAGAGAAACTGCATAGCTACAATGAAAGTCTGAGCTAATCCCAGTTTAAGCGGGGTAGAACAAAATCAAAGAACCTATTTAAATTAGACATTGGAACACCCATTGTGTTGCATAAGCAACATTTAAATAACCTTTTAGATAATCTTTTTCTATACCTAAGTTTCTCAGCATTTTTCTTTTGTGGAAAGCAGTTTCATCTTGCAACATCCAAGCACAATCAGTGGTAACTCTTCATGCATGCAACATGCACTCCATGAAAAGGAAAATAACCCTAGTTGTTGTTAATGTTCCCTATCAATATATATAATTCTGAAAACATCACTGGTAGGAGCACATTGATCACTTATTCAATGTTTTCGTGGTGGACTCTAGTTTTATTTTTTTATTTATTTTTTTTTTTTATGAGAACCATTACAAGCTTTTAAACATTTTCTGGCTTCCTGGAGAGTAATGAATTATCTGTGCTTGCAAACTAATCAAGTATAATAGTCTTCCTAGAACACTTAGGCAGACCATATGGGTGTGACTAGGGAAATCTAGATGGCTACTGCCACATTAACATGCATTTAACTCACAATGGCTACCCGGGTTTTCAGAGCTTCTTGATATATCCTCATTATATTCATGTATGTCTGTTACTGAAATAATAGCGAGAATTAATTGCTTCTAATTGAGTTTGGTGGTGTCAAATCAAATTAGTGTCCACAGCATAATACAAACTATGTCAAGAATATTGTCTCCATTATAGCAACTAAATAACCACTTAATGCAAGTTCTCAAAATTGCATCCTTTAGGGAACTCTATTGAATTAAATTCTGACCATTAAAGAAGAATGAGTTTTTAAAAGAACATCCCTTAAGTGTTACACCATGTCCCATGCATAACATAAGCTGAAGTCAAACCCAAATTTTGAAGATTTAAGGAGGGGTGAAAGAGCCAGTTTGCATATTTCATGCTGCAGAAGATATCTGATAACATCCATGACCTCAAGAACTTTTCTCTTTCTTCCCTCCCCAGGTTAAAGCTTTCAAAATATGTTAAATATATGAGAAAGAGATGCAATGACAGCTGTAAAACAGTATAGTCAGTTCTTTTCAAGCTCTGTTTTCACTGCTGCTAGCAAGCAGATCCTCAAATAGGGTAAGACTCTCTGGCTAGAATAATCAGAGGACCTTCACTGACCCCAGTGGGATCACTTGGCAACTCTTTGGATTTCTTAATCTGAAGATATTCTGAGATGGAATTGATAACTGTCACAAGTGAGAGCAAACACAATTACTTTTCTTACTTTGAGTGATACTGACTGGTCATATCTACAAAGATTTTAACCAAAAGTGAATTTTCCTACTAAGATACAAGTAAACTCTAACTTTCTGTAATATTTTCAAGCAGGGACATGCATTACTTTCCGTAGCTTTTCCATTTCTCCTAAGTTGACAGGACTGAGCCTCCACCCAAACATGCAATGGTACAGTTGTGGTTAATTATTCATATAGCTCTTCAGTAGCACATCCATAATAAGATGCTCAGTTAGGATCAACGTGATGTAGGTGAAAAAACAGAGAAAGCAGGCTCAAAATTGAATTTATAAATATGAAGGTGGACTCTTTATTTTGTTTTGTTTTGGAAAAGAGGCAAAATTTATTTTTCTAGACTCCTATCCTAAGTTGACACAATCATCTAGAGAACTGGTGGTAAACAGCTTGTCAAGATCAGCTCCATTATCTATGGCGACATGTCAAATATTTACCCTTATCCTAGGGAAATCTCACTAAATCTACCAAATGTTCTCTCTGTCCTGAGGAAATCTTCCATGCATTCTGTGAAACTAAAAATTGAAATACATAAACCACTCTTAGCAAATATTTCTTTGTCAGTAGTTAGAAAATGGAAAAAGGATAATATTAAGGACTTACTCTGACCAAACATAAGACACTTCAAATCATTGAAGACAGCAAGACAGCACCAGCAGAGCATTAACAGTGCAAATGCATGAAAGAAACAGACCTTGGGTTTAGTTCTGAATTTCCAGACAATGAAACCCATTAAAAAAAAGACTACATGGTCTGTACAGATGTCACCTAAACCATCCTTTTGCCCAAGACTATCTCAATCATTATTGAATGACATTTTTCTAACATTGTTTTTAAGCCTGTTCAGTGATAGGATTCAGAAATCCATTTCAGAGCTGAAAATACTTTTCTAACTCCTACACCCATTTTTTTTTTGCTCTAATTTGACCCTGCTACTGCTTGCCCTCCACAGAATTAACACAGAAAAAGATGAAATTTGCCTATTTTTTCAAGATTTCTTTTAATACCTGTAGGCCAATATCCTCCTCTGATATCCATCCATCCTCTGATCTAGATGAGACAATTCCCATATCTCCAGCCTCCCCCCCCTCAGGTCATATTTTCTAGATCACTGTTCATTCTTACTGCTGTTCTCACACCAACCATTCCAAATCTTTCTTCAAGCGCGCATAGGCATTATTAAGCCCTAGCACTAATGCCTCAACAAGGTTCACATCGTTCTTCCATTTCTTGGTGCCAAGATGGCATTTACAATTTTTCCTACTTCCTCCAAAAGCAGGACACTGTTGACTTATATTCAACTTGTAACTCACTCTAGTCCCATATTCTTCCTTGAAGTACTGTTCCCTGATTCCTGTTTTTCGTTCTTGGCTATTCTTGGAGTGGAATTTATATGTGCAGAATATGGGTAAGTAAAAGCTAGTATTTTCTTATCCAACAGGCAAACATAATGAAGATTGGTTCTTTAATATCAAACTACAGAAACATATCATTCTAATTACAATGTCAATGAAAACTGCATCAACTTCCACAAGTGTATATTATTGAATGAAGTATTTAATGAACAATGACAAAACCAAAGGTTCTATAGATGAGTCTCATCAATATTTCAGCTATTTGAATAATGGCATTTTTCTGGCTGAGGGGTAAAACTGATTTGTTATTTTACCTGCTTCTTTTACGATCAGGAGCAATTCAACGCTATTTAACACATTTTAAGCAATTTGTTCTTCTATTTGTAGAACAGAATTACATCATCCATTCATACAAACTTCTCACTTTGGAAACTGAATTTGAAGCACTGGAACTACAGGTGAGTTCAGAACCCTTGTTAAATCATTCAAGACTCACTGCTCTGGTCTCCTTAAAGAACACATTATATTTAATATATTGAGTGTAGTATTTTAGTATAGAGCCAGAAGCAGTTTTTCAGGGCCTTTACTTTTCCTGAATACCCAGTCAAATCAGTACTCAAACAAAAACTGTGAGGGTACAGACATCTTTTTTTTTAAAAATTTTTTTTTTTGTTTGATTGTGTTGCCCATCTCTGCAAACAGAATACAGAGTATTTAAATCAAGCTCTTCTCATCTTCTCTCATTTTCTTTTGAGTTGTAAATTGTTGCAAGACTGCATTAAATTGACCACCCACTTGCTCCATGATCCAAGCTAAAGAAATAATTTCCTTTCATGCAAGTCTACATCAGTGGAACAGCTAACATATCTCCTTTCAGCCCTCCAGCACTGACATCTGCCTCCTTATCAGGATTTACAGAGAGTTGCTGCATGTAAAATGCAGTTATCTATGAGATACAAAAGGAGATATGCTACCTAAAAGAGGTGGGCTGTCAGGCTTTTTGTACTGAGTTAGAAATAAATAACTACATAAAATGTCTAACAAGCTGAAAGGCATTCAAGTATTTTATCCCTAAGAGAATGTGGCTTTGTATTCAATCATTGTTGTAACCATTTAAAAACCCTAGGTATGACATGATTTTACCCTGCAAATCATCTGGCGAACAGCTATCATAGGAGTCACCACTGGCTTCATTTTCTTAATTGATCTAGACACATGTCACAGTCATTACCAGTAGCATTTGATAAACATGAGATGGGAATTCTATGCTTACACTATCTATAAATCCTGCACAGGAGTTAATTGTGCCACTTTATTTTTTAGAAATATAAAGTGATTATCATTTTGGTAAGAAACTTCTTTCATCTCCCTAGAAGCCCTCACGGTTTCAAAATCTCCACCTGGACATCAAAAAAAAACACCCCACATAACCCAGAAATATCTCAAAAACATTAGACCTGAGATCAAAACAAACAAGAGCAACACAAAACATCTCCAGTTAGTGTTTATAAAGATGTTCAAATCTCAGACCCAAACTCCACAATTAGGCAATGTATCAATTTCAAAAAGAGGTGGCCCATGTGAACCTCATGAAGTTAAACAAGGCCAAGTACAAGGTCCTGCACTTGGGTCAGGGTAATCTGCAATTTAAGTATAGATTGAGTCAGTCAAAGGACTAGTAAGAAGAACCTACCCAGCATAACCATGAGTTTAAAGCAAGATTTCAAGATGAGGACAGCCCCCAGGGCAAATTGCCAACTCCAGCCATTGATCATCTGTGCACAACTGGGTCTCACCTTCCCTAGATAAAAATGACACATAGGAAGTGGTAAGGGTAATGGCCATGGGTGACACTGAGGCTTTACAGGTGTGTGAGCAAGTGAAATTCATTGGCCAAGGAAGGCAATTCATTTGTAGGGGAGAAACATTCTCACTGCTACACACCTAATCCCATTGTTTCTATCCATTAAAATAAATTTATATTTCAGCAGGCTCCCTTTATCCATAAAGGATGGCCATAGCTGTAGACAGCCTGGAGATGACACAGATGTAACACTGGGTCAGTCCAGCGCCACTGGCAACCAGTATGAATAACAAACACACAGCAATTAAACGTGGTAACCAATCACTCCTACAACTATCTCAAAAGATGCAGAGATGACAGCAATGAAGATGCCGCAATAAGCTGTAAGATAAGGCAGTCTTGATAGGGTGAGAACAGGTCAACAGCAGGAGACATAAAAGAGGAGAAGGAAAGGGGCATGGAGACATGGTGAGACGGCTCCTATGACTGGAGTGTTGAAATAAAAGGATACAAGCTCTCAGGAAGGACAAGCAGGGGAGCTGAGGAAAGGGTCAATGTCTATGTCAATGACCAGCTGGAGTGAATGGAGCTCTGTCTGAGGACAGACAAGGAATCAACAGAGAGCTTATGGGTCAAGATTAAAGGGAACACAGGGGCAGGTGGCGTTACAGTGGACGTCTGCTACAGATTACCTGACCAGGAAGACAAATCATATGAGGCCCTCTATAGACATATAGGAGCAGCCTTGTGTCCATGATTAAATCAGGCCAGGAACATCAAGGACAACAAGATAAGCTTCTATAAATGTCAGAGATAAAGGACAGACTAGGGAGTATGTAGGACCTCTCTGGAAGGAAACAGGAGAACTGGTCACCCAGGATATGGAGAAGACTGATGTATTGAGTGACATAGTTGTGGAAGACACAGAGAAGGTATTGCTACTGAATGCCCTGGACACACTCAGCACTTGTGGGTGCATCCCATCAGGCTTGTGGACTTACGGATGCCTAGTTTGGCCAAATGGTCTCTAACCCAGTCGTCCTCTAGAAAGGGAAAATCTTCCTCTCTCCAGACCTTCCCCCTTGTCTCCAGGGCCTGGGATTCATGAGGGACACTTATAGCAGTGAAGACCAAAGCAAAGAAGGCATTCAGTAGCTCTGCCTTCTCTGTGTCTTCCACCACTAAGGAGCTCACCTCATTCATCAGTGGCTCTACATTTTCCGTAGTCTTCCTTTTTCTACTGATATACTGAAAAAACTTCTTCATGTTGCCTCTAACCATAGTGGCCAAGTACAGCTCTGCTTGAGCTTTGGCCCCTCTAGTTTCCCCCCTGCATAGCTTTGCTACATCTTGGTTAATCTTGGTTGCATCCTCATAAGTTACCAACCCTCTTTTCCAGAGATCATTGACTTCCCTTTTATTCTTGAGGTCCAGCCAGAGCTCTCTGTTTAACCAGGCTGGTCTGACAATGCCCTTAATATCGTACTTTAACTTTAAGATGATGCCTACAATGATGACAAAGAGGAGAATCACAAAATGACAGAATTGTAGGAGCTGGAACGGGCCTTTGGAGATCATCTAGCCCAAATCCTTTCCAAGGGAAGGTCACCCAGAGCAGGCTGGACAGGAATGCATCCAGGTGGGTTTTGAATATATCCAGAGAAGGAGTCTCCACAACCTCTGAGGGCAGCCTGTTCCAGGGCTCTGCCACCTTCACAGAAAAGAAGTTTATCCTCATGTCCTCAAATTTCCTGCTTTCCAGCTTGTTTGTTGCTCCTTGTCCTATCACCGGGCAACACTGAGAAGAGTTTCAACCCATCCTGTTGAACCCATGCCTGCCCTTCAGATCTTTAGATCTTAGATTCATAAGATCCCCTCTCAGTCTTCTCCAAGCTAAAGAGACACAAGTCTCTCAGCCTTTTCTCAGGTACTCCAGTCCCTTGATCAGGTATCTTTGTAGCCCTCCGCTGGACTCTCTCCAGCAGTTCCCTGTCCTTCTTGAACTGGGGAGCCCAGAACTGGACCCAGTGCTCCAGATGGGGCCTCA
Organism: Thinocorus orbignyianus; assembly: GCA_013400375.1. Lineage (NCBI taxonomy): Eukaryota > Metazoa > Chordata > Aves > Ciconiiformes > Thinocoridae > Thinocorus > Thinocorus orbignyianus. The sequence continues at coordinate 37,431 of VXBW01004980.1, forward strand.
CCAGGGCCAAGTAGAGTGGGAGGACCTCCCTTGACCTGCTGGCCACACTCTTTTTAATACCCCTCAGCAGACCATTGGCTTTCTTGGCCATAAGGGCGCATTGCTGGCTCATGGTCCACTTGTTGTCCATGAGGACTCCCAGGTCTGTCTCTACAGAGCTGCTTTCTATCAGGTCAGCCCCCAGCCTGTGCCGGTATGGGATTATTCCTCGCCAGGTGCAGGACCCTACACTTTCTCTTGTTGAATTTCATTAGGTTTCTCTCCACACAATTCTTGAGCCTGTCCAGGTCTTGCTGAATGCAAAGCCTTCTGCTGTGTCAGCAACCCCTCCCAGTTTCATATCATCAGCAAACTTGCCGGTGCTGTATGATATCATGGGGTATTTTCAAAAGTAGGCCATGCAGTAATGCACAGCCCTGCCCACCACCACTCCACCCAGAATCTGTTGGAGGAAGTCCTCTGGGGTGCTGGCCCCAAGGCAGTCCCTGTGCCCAGCAGGCCTGGGGGTCTGTCTCTGCCTTTGGTGACCACACGCTGGGCCTCACCAGTGCAGAGTAGAGGGGGAGAATGAACTCCCTTGACCTACTGGCCACGCTCTTTGCTATGCAGCCCAGAATTCCATTGGCCCTCTTGGCCACAAGGGCACATTGCTGGTTCATGCATAGTTTACTCTCTATCAGGAGCCCCTGATCCTTCTCCTCAGAAGTGCATTCCAGCAGGTCCACGCCTAACCTACATCTGTGCCTGGAATTCTTCCTCCCCAGGTGCAAGACCCTACACTTGCTCTTGTTGAACCTCATGAGGTTCTTCTCTGTGCAGCACTCCAGCCTGTCCAGGTCACACTGGATGGCAGCACAGCCGTCCGGAGTGTCAGCCAGCCCTCTCTGTTTGGTATCATCGGTGAGCTTGCTGAGGGTAGATACACTTGGACTCCTCATCCAGGTCACTGATGAATATGTTGAACAAGACTGGGCCAAGTATTGACCCTTGGGGGACACCACTGGTTACAGGCCTCCAACTTGACCCTGCTCCATTAATAGCAACTCTCTGAGTCCTGTCACACAGCCAGTTCACAGTCCCTCTCACTTGCACCCTCATCTAGCCCATGCTTCCTCAGTTTCCTATTGAAGATGTTATGGGAGACAGTGTCAAAAGCCTTGCTGAAGTCAAGGTAGATGGACATCTGCTGCTCTCCCCTCATCCAGTCATCCAGTCAGAACATCATAGAAGGCTATCAGATTGGTCAAGCATGATTTACCAATACCCTCTGTACAAAGAATATTAAAATGACTTAGCTAAACCACCAGTCCTCTTATCCACAGCACTGCCAATGTTTTATGAAGACTAATTTGCACAACCACACTACAAGGTATCAGTTTATTATTTTAGGTAGGGCTCTTCAGGCAAGTCCTAATGGAAGCAACAAATGCTAGGTTAAAAATGCCTAAGGGTCCTTTTAGAGAAAATGATGCAAAGAACAGCTCAAGTTCATATTGAGAAACTATTTGATTTCAGCTCTGAGAAATATAAAATAACTTTTCATGAACTCTCTAATAGGTAGTTCTTCCTTCATTGCAAAGCCATCTGAGTCAAAAATGTCACAAGCATACATAAAAGCAAGAAACTCAAATTACCAGACCACTGTTGAAGCCATTCCTCACACAATCCCAATGGTGAGCACCCAGCTGGCCACTACTGTTGTTTTTGAAATATTGCTCACATTACAGGTGCAAAGCACTCCTGCACCTTCACACACTTGTCTGAAGATCTCCTCAAAGTCACCACCATGGTCATGTTCTGAGGGGGCACCTTCTGGAGCTTACCCTGCTAATTAGGTCTCTTCAGGTAGGTTTGGCAATACCAAAGAACTAAAAGGACTCAAAGCTAAGACACAAGTGTCAGCGTGTGGCAAGGATTTCAGATAGTGTTCTGAATTTCAGAAATTCCTACCTCACATTCTGCTAAGTAACTAAATTATAATACAGGTATCTCAGATGCCTTTAGAGTAGCTAGCATGAATATAAGAAGCTTACACACAGCAGCACAGAAAAAGAACATGTAGTTTAATACTAGCTCAAGTTAATTAAGAAAAAATAATTTAATAAATAAAATGAAATTAGTTTTAATTTCTACTTTGGTATCATATAGAAAGAACCTGACTTTGGCTGCATTGGTATGACTGCACTGGAGAATTCAGAAGCACTATGTAAAAATCCACACCCAGAGCGTTAGAGTGTTCCCTTACTCTTTAAGTGGAAGTTGATTTTCACTTCATTTTTCATTTAAGTGGTAGACCATCACAGAAATATCTCTCTTAAACAACTTCAAGCATTCTCTCTTTTTTTGCTTTATTAACTGTAGTGCATATCCAACTAGAACCTTCAGGAGTTTCCACCTCCACATTCAGCTCCTCTTATGCAGGGTGCTGCACAGAGATGCACACTCATGCAGCCATATGTAACATTTTTTGCTCTAGGTCTCCCCAAACACTGCACCATGGCAGCATAGGCCAGATGGATATCTCCATGCGGTGATATTAAATCATTACTTTACCCACAGTAATAAGCCCACCAGAAACAGCTTAATATGTGACTTGTACTGCACTGCCATAACAGAACTTCTTTGAATCTGAAACAGGTTCATGTCCTGACAATTCAGAGTGTGGGCTGAGTTAACACGCAATCACCTGCACCTCACTGTGCAGACATGCTTTAAGAAAACTGTCCCTCTCGACAAATAGAGATATTGCTCAGCTTTTAACATTCACACAAGGATAGTTAAACAAAGCCACTGCAATCTAGTGGTCTTCCTTCTAGCATGCAAAGGAACATACATTTCAAACACAAGACTGAAGACAGTTTGTTTCGAATTATTAAGTCAAGCCCCCCCGTAAGAAGCATCAGAGATATATATACAGGCAACAATAAAAAAAGTACTTGTCAACATGAATGGCATGCAATTGATGTGGTTTTTTTAAGCCAAAAATAACTGAACATTCATCATTGTGCACATAATCTTTCAGTATTCTTGAAAGATCATGTTGGTAATCTGTCATCTGGATAGCCTTCTGCTTCTGAAAAACCATAAAAATGGAACAGAGTATTACTTTTCATTCATCTGGAAGAATATCAGTAGTTTACCCCCATCTCTTATTAAAGATTTTTGTCTCTTAAGGATGGTGACAATAATTAAATCTACCTCAAGAGGCTGGATAACCTTATGTGTTCAGGTATGCCTTCAATTACTGGAAATTTCAGTCTACTGCCCATTGAATCAAACTCTTTATGCTTGTTTTACCCTCAAACAAGCAAAAAAACCCACCCAGTAACCGGAAAACCAAAATCAACAACAGACCCCAGCTTTGGCAGACCTGCTCTACTAGAGGGTGTTTCTGACCTCCTGTCCCAGAATAGCTCAGCTCAATATGGATACTATCTGGGTTTGCTTTTCACATGAGGTGAGCAGAACCTTCCTCAGCTCTCCATAGGGTTAAGTTCCCAGGGGGACCCAAGCATGCTCCTACCAGTTCTGCTGCAGCAGATTCTTCGTTTTAATACTGCCAGATGTAGTGCAAGACATGATTAGCCCATCAGTTTGATAAGCATACACACACATACAATATTAATGCATTATACGCATGAATATATGCATGGATTCATGTACTATATGCATTATATGCCTGTAGAGTTGGAAGCCATACTAGTTGAACTTCATCAAGAATTTGCAAAAAAAATTCAAATGCAAAGACAGATCCAGCTCTTGAAATCAGTGGTAGTTGTTACAGATGTTAAAGAGGTAGCCAACTTCTCCTATGGGAAGTCCTGACTAGCAAAGAAATTTCACCTATTTTCTCAATTATTTTCTACTTGCAGGTCTTTAAATTTTAGTTTCTTTGGCACTGGGGTAAAAAATGGTAAGAGCTCCTGGTTGGAGCTGGCATCTGCAGGGAAGGAACATTATAAATGCTAAGAGGACATCTAGAGCAGATTCCCCTCAAGCTGACATATGGCATTTGATATGAAAGTGGAACTAAATATCAGGTTGCTGGACTAGTCCTGCTCTGTCAGGACACAGGCAGTGTGACAGAGGTGAAGAAAGTGCAGTAGGTTCTCAGAAAACATCCAAAGTCCATTGCCATCACGTTCAGACCAATGTCTGCTCTCTTCACACAGGCACAGAGCACAGGAAAGCTTCTCCTTCTGGGTCACACCAATGGTACTGGCAGTCATCTCTCTGTCTTCCAAGCCCAAGGGAATTAAAGTGAGCACCCTCTCAAAGAGAGAAAAAGAATCATAGAATGGTTAGAGTTGGAAGGGACCTTAAAGATCATCTTGTTCCAACTCCCCTGCTATAGGTAGGGACACCTTCCACTAGACCAGGTTGCTCAAAGTCCTGTCCAGCCTGGTCTTGAACACTTCCAGGTATGGGGCATCCATAACCTCTCTGGACAACCTATTCCAGTGTCCCATCACCATTAGTAAAGAATTTCTTCCTAATATCTAATCTAAATGTACCGTCTCTCAGTTTAGAACTGTTACCCATCGTCCTGTCACTGCATTCCCTGATAAAGAGTCCCTTTTCAGTTTTCATGCCAATACCAAAAACTTGCTTTAGGAAGCAGTACTGATAAAAATCCCATTGATCTCACTGAATATTCCAGTCAGAATTGTCCAATACAAGTTTCTGTATCACTGCCAAAGAAAAAATGAAACTCAATATGGTCTCCTCTCCTCATGCCCTTACATCCTTACTTGCTCTTCTTCCTGTACTTATTCATCCCACTCTGGACTTCTTCTGAAGCCCAAGACTGCAGTCAGCTGAACTTTGCAAAAACAGCTCTGCTTGGCTTTGAATTCACATGAAGGCAAATATGCCACTTCTGTATCACTTAGTGCCATATAGAAGCCATCTAATAAATGTAAGGGCGTGCTTACAGTACTATTATCCTTTACACCTCCAAGTCATGGAATTAATTCAAATCTCAGCCCACCATGGATAATAGCTTGACCTACACTTGTGTTGGCTATTAAAGACAGAGACCACTAACGCAAGTTTTCTTCTGTATAAACGTTGTGCTAGGTCACTGCGTTCAAATTTACTTAGAACAAAATGAATGCAGACCTCCTCTTCACTCTTTTAATAAATTATGCTAATTTTAATTGTCACCATTTTATAAAAATAGAATAAAAATATCTCTCATAAAACTTATAAGAAATGTTATTGCTTCTTAGGAGCTCAAATTTGCATTTTTATAAATTATTCAGCTTGCTTACTAATGTAAATGCCATTTTAAGTATTAATAATGTTGATATGAGAATCTATTATGCAAAAAACCCTTTGCTTCTTTATCCATGTATGAATACAACCTGTTTTGGACCTGGAGAATTGGGACATAACACATCCTTGGGTGTATGAGCAAAGGGGTAAAAAGCTTCAATAAGAGATTCTTCTAACAGCCCATCCTACTTGGAATGCAATTGGACGTAATGATGCTTAAAGATCTTTTTCAGGTCTCATTTCTCTGCACAGCAGAGAGCAGGTGTGGGCCATGGTGACATGCTTATAACTCAGCATAATAACTATGACTTTTCAGGGCCGATTATTTTAAATAGCTGGCTTTGGCCAGCACCCAATTGTTCAAACAAGTTTTTAGTAAACTGTGCTCAAGATCTTCTGTAACAAAACCAGGTAATTTGAATTATCTATGTGACATCTCTCCAGTGGATATGTATTAGCCCAGAGAAAATCTCAGAGATTGTTAACTTTTTATCTTAGTGATAATTCATCTGTCAAACAACTGACAGTAAATTAGCCATGTTATCAAGCTTAGCATGGAATCCATTCTCTCTCAAATTCAGCAAGCTTAGCATCTATTTTCAGTGTAGATTATTTAGGAATGAATCAGGACTTGCATAGGTTTGTGACCTGTCTGATAAACACTGACTTGTAAAGGACTTCCAAACTGTCCTCTTTGGCAAGGTGTTTGCTCACCAGCTGCAGCCCCACTCACATGATTTGAAACCATGCTGTGTTGCTCCCGTCTCCTGACAGGATGACTCAAGTGTTTAACATAAGGGGTCAAATAAGCAATTCAGACTTGGATGACTGTTGGAGGAGAGAGAGGAATGAAAAATAGCTGGGGCCTGTACAACATAGCCAGAATATTGATATTGATCATCTTCATGTATCAATATGTCCTGACAAGTCTGTAGATGGATTTCAGGGAGACCTTTAGACTCTGGAGGGGCTACCTGGAGACCATGTGATCTCCTAGAGCATATAAAGGGAGACAAATGCCTATGCCTATGTATGTGAACAATTTCTTTTCTCTCTTCAGAAGAGAGGGCGTAACTTCTTCATGATAATTGCAAATGGAACTCTTGTCTGAGATAGGTAAAAAGGTATAGTTTTAAAGGCTGCTTCTCATAGTACGATCTACTTATCTGTATTTCTTCAATGGCTCCCACTACCATCTATTGCATCATTGTCCATATCTATACTTGTCAATGACAGAATCATAGAATGATTTCAGCCAGAAGGGACCTCTAAAGATGATCTACTCTACCCCCTTCTGCTGTGGCTAGGGGCATCTTTTATTACATCAGATCGCTCAAAGCCCCATCCAACGTGACGCTGAACACTTCCAATGATGGAACATCCACAACTTGCCACTTGTCTTGTCACTACAGGCCCTGCTAAAAAGTCATTCCCTGTCTTTCTTGTAAGCTCCCTTTAAGTACTGAATGGTGTGGTGCGTTGACCTTTGCTGGTCAACAGGTGCCTACCAAGCCTCTCTATCACTCTCCCTCCTCAACTGCACAGGGGGAGAAAACAGATTCAACTTAGGGAAATTAATTTAATTTCTTGCCATTCAAATAGAGTAAGATAATAAGAAATAGGAACAAATCTAAACCCACCTTCCCTCCACCCTCCCTTCTTTCTGGACTCATCTTCACTTGAGACTTATCTAAATTTTATCCACACATGGTGCAGAAGGAAGATAAATGGGAGTTGGAGTCACTTCATCACACTTTGTCACTCCTTCTTCCTCTAGCTCTTGCCCTGCTCCAGCATAGAGTCCCACCCACAGGGTACAGTCCTTCACAAAAAGTCTCCACCACAGGCTGTAGTTCTTCAAGAACTGCACCAGCATAGGTCCTTTCCATGGGGTGCAGTCCTTCAGGAACTGACTGTTCAAGGGCAGGGTCACAGGTCCTACCAGAAAACGTGCTCCAGCATGGGCTCATCTTCCCAGGTTTCTGTTCCTGCCAGGAGCCTGCTCCAGCATGGGCTCTCCATGGGGTGACAGCCTCATTTAGGGCACATCCATGTGTTGTGGCATGGTGTCCTCCACAGGCTGCAGTGTGGGTATCTGCTCCACAATGCACTTCCATGGACTGGAGGACAATCTGCTTATCCATGGTCATCACAAAGGGCTGCAAGGGAATTGCTGTTACAGAACCTGGAGCACCTGCTCCCCCTCTTCTTCACTGACCTTTTTGTCTTCAGAGTTGTTTCTCTCACATGTTCTGACTCTTCTTTCCCAGCTGCTAATGTACACAGCAGTTCTTACTCTTTCTTAAACGTGTTATCAGAGGTGCTGGCAACATTGCTGATATGCTCTCTTTTGGCCAAAGGTAGGTCCATCTGGACTGGAACAGTCCAGATGGAACTACCTCTGTTCAAATGGGGGTAGCTTCTGGCATCTTCTCACAGAAGCCAGCCCTGCAGACCCTCTGTTCCCAAAACCTTATTGTGTAATCCCAATATAAATGGCGGCAATGTGGTCTCCCCAGAGCCTACTCTTCTCCAGGATGAACAACCCCAGCTATTGCAGCCTTCATTTACAGAAAAGGTGTTCCAGCTCTCTGGTGATTTTTGTGACCCTCATCTTGACCCACTCTAGCATGTCCTTGTCTTTCTTGCGCAAGCACATCCAGAGCTGGTTACAGTACTCTAGGTGGGATATCATGAAAGCAAACTAGAGGAGGAGGTTCACCTCCATCCCTCTCCTGGCAACAGTTCTTTTGATGCAGCAGGGATGTGGTTGGCTTTCTGTGCTGCAAGCACACATTGCCAGCTTGTGTCCGTTTTTTTTTTTTCATCCACCATGTCTCCCCAAATCCTCCTCTGCAGGGCTGCTCTCAATTCATTCATTCCCCAGTCTATACTGGTAGGGGAGGTAGCACTGGATCAAGACCTGGACCTTGCACTTGGCCTTGAACTTCATGAGGTTTGCATGGGCCCACTTCCCTAGCCTGTCAAGGTGCCCTTGGATGGTGCCACTTCCCTCAAGAACATTAACAGCGCTACTTAGATGGGTGTCATCTGCAAACTTGCTGAGGGTGCACGCAATCCCACTACCTATGTCATTGATGAAAATATTCAATAGCATTAGCTCCCATAATGATCCTTAAGGGATACCACTCATTACTGGTTTCCACTTGGATACTGAGCAACTGCCTGTAACTCTTTGGAATGTGGCCATCTGGCAAATTCCTTATCAGTTGAATTTTACATCCCTCAAAATCATTTCTCTCCAGTTTAGAGAAAAGGTGAATGAGTAGCCCAACACCTTGAATGATCTTAAAGGTCTTTTCCAACTTAAACTATTCTATGATTCTATGTTTTTCTATGAAAAACAAGTCCTTTGGAATGTTTCAGACATAGAGGTGCCTGAAATGCTGCAATCAGACCTGACTTGCTGATCATTACCACTTGAAGTACACTGCAATGTTTCTATGAGCTGCAACACAAAAATAAAATTGAAATTTCTTAGGAGTATATTTGCCCCTTTGCTGTGCTGTGTGTTCTGCAGCTTGCACCAGACAGGAGAGCTGTGAAAGCATGCAGCACTAGACTCGGTGCAGCTAAGCCCCAAGCAGTAGCCCCCAAGAAAAACTGAGGGCTGTCTCTACCTTTTCATACAGTCTACTGTATTAAAAAGCAATGTAATAATAATAATAATAATAATAATAATAATAATAATAATAATAATAATAATAAAAGAATAAATTGGTACATCAGGCAGGCAAAGCCAACAAGATACTAATGCAACTAGCTAGGGATCAATTTGTATCTTGTAGCAGCATAGTTCAAGGGTCTGTTTCTTAAGTGTCAAAAAGAACTAGCATCTTCCTCATATGAAATGTTTTTTCCTACTTTTGCATCTCCTATCACAGTCAGAAAACATTCCTGCCTCTCAAAAAACAGTATTTGTTTGGAAAGCTATAAACACACTTATTAAGAAAACCTCTTTGATAATACAGCCTACAGTGCAAAGCTCAATTCAGAGAGCACCAGATTGTCATCATTAATTTTCAGAAGGAATAAGAGAGAAATCAAGGTCATTTACAAATTCATGGATCTTACAGCAAAGTTGTAACTACCAGAAAGCCAATGAACTCAGAAGAGCAGAAGTTTATGGTTTATAAGTATGTCAATTGATGTGAATTAATAAAAAGAGTAGACTTTTCCCATAGACTGGAAAAAAAAAAGGTTCAAAACCCTGTGAATAAGCATTTTAATCCATTTCATCCTCTACATGGGAAAGACAATAAAAACTGACTATAACTCAAAAGAAAATCGCCTCCTCTTGAAGTCCAGGACCATAACCTCAACTTCTTTTATTCTTTTATTCTTCAAACCTTCCATCTAGTGTGTGCCTCAGCTCCTTGGCTATCAAGTGAGAACATTATTCTTTTCTTTCCAATTAATTCATCCTTATTCAGTCCTTAAATGTCAGAAAGATGAAGATCATATGGGCAGACTGCAATCCTTTCGCTCATGATGCAGAGAAATCCCAATGGAAGAAGCAAGCTCTTGAAAAATAGAATCACAGAATCATAGAATGGTTAGAGTTGGAAGGGACCTTAAAGAT